>JASANF010011846.1:0-15635 GCA_030248245.1 Trissonchulus sp. WLG1_4 | reverse complement strand
GTTCGCGCGGGCATATTGGACCAAGTGTTGTAAATGAGAAATAGGGCTACAATATTTGGGGCTTTGGTGGTTGGCATTCTCACCGTTTACAAGAGCGGCCGGCATTGGTTAGAGGCGGGCTCGCCTTTTTTTCTTTCATAATTGGGCTTACTTTTTTTCAATATTCTGGTGACATAGTACAATAAATGTCGGGTCCTCTGTATGTATAACCTTCGGCGGTGATTAGGAGTTCACTTTCCTGGGTTGAGGTTGGCACTGGAATCCTGTGGTACTCGTGCTGTTAGCTGTATTTTCGAACTTTAGCTGTGTGCATAGTTTCTGTTATGTGGTTTTCGGTTAAGACAGCTGTTGAAACTTGCATCAGGTGGGTGAGCCGGTTAAAAACTTGGTTGTGTGACTCGGGCAATCGTGAAACTCTGTGGTTTCGCGTAAACCAAAGAAACAGTGAGTGAGTGTGATGTGTGACTGAAGTAGTCTTGTAGGCATACATACATGCAAACGTTCTCCGCTTTTACCGAGTATCGTTGCAGGGCTCCAACGATGTTCGAAGGGCTTTCGCAAATGAGAAATAGGGCTTATGAGTCTTGCAGCTGTTGTGTAGGGGTGCTTTGCACTTTGCAGTAACATTTCAATCAATATTCAGTTTACTTAGTAAAATTGACCAATCGGTTTGAAATTTATTTATTTATTTAAGTCATAGTTTGGATCGAAATCTATTGCAAACTTGTTAAAATTTTGTATAGTGGTTGGTCAGCGACAGTTGGTTTCGTAGACCACTGCTTAGACACTACGCCATGAGGGGCACAATAGCACAATAAGGGCCATGAGGTGACCAAAAAAGCGCAAATAAGGAAGGTGACCTTAAACTTAAATTTAAACTAACGGTCTATTCCTTTACCGGATTAAAGGATTAATTAGAATCGGACTAAACGGCTCAAAAATTATGCTTAAAAATGCCATTCCAAACCTAAATTAAAACTGACTTAAGAATTAAACTGACTTTGACTTAACTTTTAGTGCGCTGCTTTTTAATCGGAGCAAGAGTACATAATAGTGTCTGAGTCTCACTCTATTTAGAAGAAGAGTGAGACAGTCTCCTTTCTGCCTGTATTATAGCGCAGGCAGATGCGCTCGTCATTTCCAGGCCACATGTTTATGCCGTTTTATGCAACATGTGGCTGCCCAATCAGAAGCGGATTCCGCTTCTGGTTGACTAGGCGGCTGTGCACGTGCTCCAATCAGCACACTGGCCGCCATTACAGCCATTTCAGTGTTAAGTTTTGCCATGATCGGTCGGGTTGGGGGTTTTTTGTTTTTTTTGCCCAGAATTATATTTTGTCTACATTTTTATTACCGTTTTCAGGGATTATGCGCTATGATGTTAACTGGTAAGTTAAATGTGTTTTTTTGACAATTTTCAGGCAATAGCACGTGAGGCCGCCTGCGTGCTGATTGGAACACGTACACAGGCGTCTAGCCAATCACAAGCGGAGCTCGCTTCTGATTGGCCAGCCACATGTTGCATAAAACGGCAATATGTGGTCTGGAAATGACGAGCGCATCTGCCTGCGCTATAACACAGGCAGAAAGGAGAGTGTCTCATCTTCCTCTAAATACCAGAGTGAGACACTATTATGTACTCTTGATCGGACTAAACGGATTTAACTATGCACGCTAATGTAAGCGTGCATGATAATTCCGTTTAGTCTAGTGGTAATTTTGGAATGGGGTCAGACTAAAATTAAGCCGCTGACTTATTTAAACTCTTTTAGTCCGTTTAGTCCGATTTGTCATTCCAAAACCTTGGACCAAAATAAGTCCACTCTGTTGAATCCGGTAAAGGAATAGGCCCTAAGAAAGCTAGGGGTGAAACTCTAATTTTATATTTAATTAAGGAATTATACTAATAAAGTCATTGATTTATGTTATGTAATAACAGCTTGTACCGAACTTTGACTCAAGGTGGTAGTGTCGCGAACGATTTTGCGCGACTGTAAAACTTTTTCAATGAAATATATATAAGACAATATACTCTAGTTTATGCAGGCAAAATTTAGTGCAGTAGAGTAGTTGCGGAGTAATACCTGTTTGAATTGTGATGTACAGATATCAGTGGATACCACTGGACAAACAATTTTATAAATATTTCTCGTTGCTAAAAATGTGCTTCTTGCCGAATGAACTTGAAGCTTTGAGATAAATTAAACGAACTGTTTTGTCAAGCTTTATTTTTTTTATCTGTATTAATTAGCTACGTTATTCTCTCGTTTCAGCACTACCGCACTGCAACCAGTTCGTCGTATTGATTTAACCCAGCCGGCAAGGATTTACTACAAATATGTTGGTAATTTAACACTGTTGGACGAGCGAAACGTTTCACGAGTCCTCGTTGAAAGCTGTAGTATGAGTTTAGAGAACGTTTCAAAGGCTGAAATTGTACAATGGCTGGACTGTCTTGAACTGATGAAAGATTATCTTATGGAGCAGTCAGCAGAGTTACAATATAGGTGGTCCACTGATATCAGCGACAAATATACACAATTGCAACAAATGGCAGGTTCTTTTACTCAGCATTTTATAATAGATGCAGCAAACGTTGCTAGAACGTTGAATTTGTCTCTCGTCGGAATCAATTCACAAAATTTGCGCAAATTCCACATATATAACTTCACAAGTTCGCCTCACCCTGCGTCACTCACATTGGATGTGGGGTCATTGATAATAATAAAAATGCAGGAAATATTCAGTACGGCTAAAGTTTGTCCAAAACTAGAGGAACCTTGTACTGTCAAAAAAGTTCCTTTGGAACCCGACTTGAGCGAAATGTTAAAATCGTCAACCAATTTAAACGATCTTGCCGCCATATGGTACAATTGGAGGGAAGCGACGGGGAAAAAGATGCGAAGTGATTACGAACGTTTGATTGGTGCGTTAAATGGTTTAGCTGAACGTGCTGGTGTAAATAATTACGGGCAGGTTATACGGGCTGGCTATGAAGAGGCTGACACGCATTTTCGACAAAACCTGGCGAACTCTTTTGATAAGATCTTGCCCCTGTATGAAGAACTACACACGTTTGTTAGGCACAGATTGAGTTACGTTTATCCAGGCAATGTCAGCAAGACTGGACCAATCCCAGCTCATATACTAGGAAATATGTGGGCCGCAGGTTTTGGTTCAATTGCCAAGCTGCTACAGCCATTTCCAGAAGTTGGGGAAAATGAAAACGATCTTTTGACTAAAACCATGAAGGCACAAAACTATACTGTCAAAAAATTGTTCAAAAAAACAGAAGATTTTTTTGTTGGTCTGGGATTTCCGAAATTAAATCCTTCTTTTTGGAAAATATCGATGCTTGAGCGTCCGAGAAACAGGAATGTCGATTGCCATCCGTCTGCGCGTGATTTTATGAATAGATATGATTTTGCAATCAAAATGTGTACTCGAATAGATATAGGCTTTTTCGATACGGCTCACCATGAAATGGGGCATATTTATTACTATATGTCTTATGCCAATCTAAGTTCTACTTTTCGCAATGGTGCAAATAGTGCTTTTCACGAAGCTGTTGGTGATACGTTATCACTTTCGTTTCACACAGACGCTTACTTAAAGCACTTAGGCTTGCAAAAAATTTCGTCAAGCAAAGAACAGGTAATCAATCGCCTTATGAAGAAGGCCTTAAAAATGATTGGTGCGTTGCCTTTTGATTATATAGTAGATAATTATCGATGGTTGCTGTTTGAAAATCCAAATCTCATGTCAGACATGAATGGCCTCTGGTGGAGCCTAAGAGAACAAATGCAGGGCGTGCGACCCCCATTAGCCAGAACGGAAGAGCAATTTGATGCCGGATCAATCTATCATATTGCATCTAATATTCCTTACATAAGATACTACGTCGCTCAGATAATGATTTTTCAATTTCACAAAGCTATGTGTCAGAAAATGAACTCAACGAAACCTTTGCACGAATGCAGTATTTATAAGAACAAAGTTGTTGGTAAAGCACTGCAAAACATGCTCAAGCTGGGAAGCTCACGGCCGTGGCCAGACATACTGGAAAGTTTCACTGGTAGCAGACAGTTTGACGTTGGACCCATGGTGGAATACTTTCAGCTCCTCTTTGATTGGTTGAAAGACGAAAACACAAAAAACAAGGTTTGTTACGGTTGGGGAACAATATGGCCGCCTGGGTTCAATCTACCCCAACCAAGATGCAAGGATCCAGAAATTCCGCTGTGGTAAATGCCTGAGCAGAAACAACTGAGCAATACGAACTAATGTGACTAACCACTAAGTGAAACATGAAAAAACAAATCTACTTGACATAATATACAAAAAATACATGTGTCTTTGTTTGCCCCATGACCTTTAAGTGCTATAATTTGGACACTTTTCAGAAATGCCCAAACTGACGGAAATTAAACACTAAAAATAAAGATTTAATAACTAAACGTGTTCCCGATAGCGACGGATGTTTTGGTACTTAACTTTTTTGACATTAAAGTTTCCGTTTGCAATTGACCTGAAAATATATATATACTATTATTTGTTGTCAATAGTGTAGTATAGTAGTAGCAAGAGTACATAATAGTGTCTCACTCTTCATAGAAGAAGAGTGAGACACTCTCCTTTCTGCCTGTGTTATAGCGCAGGTAGATGCGCTGGTCGTTTTGAAGCCACATGTTGCCGTTTTATGCAACATGTGACTAGCCAATCACAAGCGAGCTTTGCTTCTGATTGGCTAGACGCTTGTGCACGTGCTGCAATCAGCACGCAGGCGGCCTCACCTGTTATTGCTTGAAAATTGTCAAAAACACATTTAACTTACCAGTTAACATCATATTCAGCACATACTAGCAATATTCCCTGAAAACGGTGATAAAAATGTAGGCAAAATACAATTCGGGTCAAAAAAAACAAAAAACCCCCCAACCCGACCGATCATGGCAAAATTTAATACTGAAATGGCTGTAATGGCGGCCAGTGTGCTGATTGGAGCGCGTGAGACCCTGCGTGCTGGCAAAGCTCGCTTGTGATTGGCTAGTCACATGTTGCATAAAACGGCAACATGTGGCTTCAAAACGACCAGCGCATCTGCCTGCGCTATAACACAGACAGAAAGGAGAGTGTCTCCCTCTTCTTCTATAAAGAGTGAGACACTATTATGTACTCTTGGTAGTAGTAGTAGTAGTGGTAGTAGTAGTTGTGTTTATATAATATCGAATTATCCTAACTAAACAAGCTATCCTATCCTGCGCCCTGTGGTTTGGCATTCAGGCATCAAGTGGTTCGTCGAACGTAGTTTATTTCGGTAGTAAAACGGAAAAATAAATGACTCAGCGAGAGTCAGTTAGTATGCATCATCAAATTCCATATGCGCACATTACTTATTTTTTACAAGTTGAAACTAATACCCAATGTCTCAGCCCCATCTTTTGTTCCTAGCTCTCACCGGTTCTACACATTATGGTTTACTTCATTACTAGTTTACTTCTAAGTTTTGTGCTCAGTTTGACAAATGGTCGACTCGGGCTCGCTTTAAGTTGAACAACGTTTGTGAATTTGTGTCCAATCAAGTGTACAAAATAAGAAGTGTATGACACTCTTCCTATTATGCCTTCAGGCTTGCGTCCAATGCGGAGCGCAGATTAGCCTATTTAGAACGGATCTGAAGGGCCCCCCTCAGTTAAAGACACTAACAAGCCCAATCTGCGGCAGAAGACTTCAGTAGGCATCAAGCAGTTATTTTTAAGCACATTGGCCAGAAGCCATCGTAATCCTGTTGGCGCAGCTACAGCATTAACTTACTTGATCTATCTTCCATACAAAACATCTTCTTCAGCAGCCATTTTTACGATGTTTGAACAAAGTGCACACTGGATACAGGATCAAGACGTGAAAAAAGTTATAGCTGCAAATAGTTACCATCTAATCGACTTAGCGAATATTGCGTAAATTTTAAAAAGAGATATCACCGACTGGGCTCGATCCAGCAAACTCTTGGTTAAGAAAACAATGCGCTAGTACTCTGCGCCACGGAGACCACTGAAAAGGGTCATTTAGTTGTCGTTGAATAATTTAGCTATGTTATGTATTTTAGCGCTGTGGACCTACGA
Organism: Trissonchulus sp. WLG1_4; assembly: GCA_030248245.1. Lineage (NCBI taxonomy): Eukaryota > Metazoa > Nematoda > Enoplea > Enoplida > Ironidae > Trissonchulus > Trissonchulus sp. WLG1_4. The sequence continues at coordinate 9,513 of JASANF010011846.1, read as the reverse complement.
TAGAAGACGTGTAAAACACACTCCGCACCTAAACACTTTAACGCTAGAACTGTGTTAAAATATACCAGAATCAAAATTAAAGGCCTGTTGGGCTGTGGCCCAACAGGAAAAAGGACTTTCGCTTATGCACTGAACTGAGGGGGGGGGGGGGTTGCAAAAGGCCTTTGTGTCTTAAAATGAGGTGGGATAGCCCCTCTCAGTTGAGCACGGGTCTTGAACTGAAGGGGGTACCCTCCCCTTCAAAACCGTACGTAAAAGGCTATTTTGCGCTCCGCATTCAAGGCAAGCTTCCAGGCATAATAGGGAGAGCGTCATACTCTTTCTATTATGTACTCTTGTGCTGTGTATCTTAGTGGGAACCAGTGAGTATCAATTGCCTGGGAATATATTACAGAAAACACAAGAACAAAAAATAAAACAAAACAAAGCTTAAGAATCACCACATTTATTTATTTACTCAAAATGCATATTCTTACAGCATTCGGTTAGCGGCTTTGATTTACAATGCCAACGTTCTCACTGTATTCGCCAGGATTGTTTCCAGGTGGTGTATAGAATACAGTAAAGTATAATTTGCAGTTTTTTGAAATCGCAACACCGTAGCCGGCATGTGTTGATTTTTTCCACAACATGGCTGTGAAATCCCCTAAAACATTGACAGCTTGTGGTCTAAGCGTGGATTTTCATTTTACAAAAATGGTTTTGCTAAAAAGTTTTCAAAACAATTCGAAAACTTTTTAGCAAAACAATCAAAACAAAAAACAAACCCGCCCAGAAGGTTTAATCAAGTGACGTGTTAATACAGCAACATGGCTTGTGTAAAAATTGTTTTATTGTTTAATCTAACTTAAATTTGGCTAAAATCAGTGTGGTGGGAGTAGTATGTAGTTTTGTGCTCACAGTTTCGTTATGTTAGAAATGTTATTATATTAGATCAAAGTTGAGCATTTTCATAAATGAATCAGAAACAAAACAAAAATGCAAAATACATGCAAATTAAAATCAAACCAGAGACATTAATCAACCGAGGATAGGTTACAGTAGTCCAAGGATAAATCTTTTTGAAAGCTGCCTTAGTCATTGCCACTGCTTACAGTATTTTGCGGGTGCTTTTTCTCCGTCTTTGTAGTCGTAATTAATTCGATCTTCATAAAACATTGCGGCAATGGCTTTTCCTAAAATATAAACGCAAATTAAAATCTGTTTAATTAATTCTGCTATTACAATTTTGCTATTATAATAATACACCATTACAACACCATTTTACGTCGTCAGCTTGTATTTTTTTACGCATTTTCAGTAAAAGCAGATCCGTAAAAAATGAAACGGGACTAACTGTTGTTCCTCATGTGAAAAAAATGATTAAAACTTTACTTATGGAACTTAATAACTGTAGCATATTGCATACTATTTTTTGTATTCTGCCTATTTGTTCTTGGTTATTATTTCATTACATTTTTTCGAAATAGGAAACGATTATTGAGAAAAAACGTCTATTAAGTATGATTATGCTATCGAATACGTTTTCAATGCAACGAAACGGAAGAGCGGCATAATAGATGATTAATTGGTAATAATTTTTCATCGAGCACGGTTTGCGCACAGATAAATTTCTTCCTTCTGTCGGAGTTATACCAAGCAACGAGTAGTAAACTTCAAAAGAAGAGTATTCCTAAGCTATATAAGGGTGAAAATCATATCTACCATGATTTGAGGACAAATATTTCCAATGTAGTCGTAAACAGCACATTGGCTCACCGGTAGCTAACTCAGCTGGCATCGACAGTGAGCTTTCAGTGTATTGATGCTTTTTTGCGCCTTGGCTGACTTTGAGAGTCTCATTGCTTGCGTCGACTTCGGCATGCTTCTGAGCTCTGACAGCCAACACTGGATCAACGGCAAGGGGGGGAGAACCATGGAGTCGTCGTTTTTCATTCGTATACGCCAAGGCATCCTCTTTAATTTCATTCATGTTTACTTCTGAATATAAACTTACATACTGTACACAAAAAATCAAGCAGTAGTTCCGGATTTCCAGAATCGCAGTTTTTCAAATGACATTATTTTTGAATCTCTTGCTCAGAACTGTAAAGTAGGAATAAAATGGCTGGCTAAAAATTTTTCGAAACAACTTTTCAAAATTAAGCAACCTGGTAGCTTGTCTTAGCACTGAATTTTACATCAAATAAAAATTGCTATCGGCATCTTTTGGTCAAGTTTAATAAAATTCTAGATTACCTATACCTACATTGTTCTTTACCCAAAGTTTATTGATCAGTCTGAAAAAAACCGGGAACTGCGATTATGAAACTGCCACCTTATGTATAAATATGAATACCACTAAGTTAAAAATTTATTTTTTTCTGTTTCCCTATTATAGCTTATTTTTTGCGATAGTTTTCTATCGGAAACATCACACACAATCAGTCAGTCATACTCGGACAGTGGCTGGTACTGGTATCTGTTGCGCCCTCATCATTCTGCACGACCTCTGGACGGTCAACGCTTAGTGTTTTTTCCAACTTTTCCTTCGACGCCTTTGACTGACCACGGCGTCGGGATATTGGTTCTTGTATTTCAGGCATAAACACATCTGGCGCGTCGTTCATTGCTTCCTTTACAATAGCTCCGATCGCGGCCTGCGGAGATGACTCTATGGTGCTATCGCTTTCAACGCTGGTGATTAGTTTTGGGTTAGATGGAAGTGTTTTGTGACTTTTCATTGAAGTAATCTTGGTGATGTGCCCTGGCGCTTCGCCTTCAGTGGGAAAATGTTCGTTAGTAGCTTGTTTTACCAGTTTTGGCTGTCCGCCTTCATCCAAAAGGTTAATGTCTAAATACATTTAATTAAATACAATTTACACCTATGAAAAAAATGTCAATTAAATAGTATAAAAGGCTAAACTATTTTATACGGTGCAAAATAATTTTGGTTTTAGTTTATTGAAAAACACAGAAACTACAATTACTTTTTACGCGGCGGCCTCAGCCGCCGCGTATATACTATAGTGCAAAAGTGTGCATCAAGAGCACACAAATACACCTATTCTAGTGTTGATCTGCTGGTAGGTCAGCAAATAACACTGTTTGTGTGGGTGTGTGTACGTACTTAGCGACAATCACTTGCCCGCTCTCGTTTACGCAGCCTATTTGTCAAGTTACTAACATTTTCTGCATACAGAAAATAGTCCTTTGACAAAACCTGTCGGGACAATGTTTCGTAGAATGTTCATTAGCGCGTCGAAAGCAAGAAATTTTGAACTGTAAAGGACATGGAAACCATGACGGGACGCGACTGCGGAGCCCATAGTACGAACTCCGTGACAGCGTGATCATGATGGTTGATCTTTAGCCAACATCCGCTGACTAGCACGCGATTCGCAGCGCGTAAGTAGGTTAGCTGCTCTAAACTTAATGCTGTAGCTCGTTCGGCAACATCTAAAATTTTGAATATTAAAAGGGTTCTTGCTTACGGTTCAGCAATATAGTGACCAATTTGAACTTAAACACTGTTCACAGTGATCACGTCTGATCATGATCTCCTATGGAGGCATCAACATTAAGCAAAACTGACGCTATACCTATAAAATTTTTCTGCTGGGGACTTTTTGGCCGTTACATGTAAGAATTGGCTGAGCTAAAAACTGACAGTTGACAGTTTGTGTTGGCTTTAAAAAAATTAAGTGCCGCGGTTTATATTCGAAGAATATCCTCAGCGCAGCAAGACCGTCGCAACGGAATCTCTCCAAATTAAGTTTAACCTTACTCGCAAAACGTGCTTGTTTAAATTTCTACTGTGTTATTTCTCAGTCATAAATAACGTCAAAAATATCTGGTAACATACGCGTGTAAGTAAACACGAAATGCGCTATAGCGCTTTTGCCATCCGCTAATATGCGCAACTTGTGCTATAAGCGTATTGAATTTGCTATAAGCCATATAATATGCGCTAAAAGCGCTTTTTTAGTGTATTTGCGCAATAAGCGCTATCGAGGGTGCTAAAAGTGGTAAACAAGTGGAGATTTAATGTGATTTTCAGATTTCGGTTTGTGTTCTGGTCGACGATATAAATAGTGCTTATAGGGCCTGAGGGTTTTATGATTTAAAATTCCTGTTTTTGCTTATACATACCACATTTGCCTTGCTTTGTAACATTAACTCAGATTTAAACAGAGCAGAAATTAAAATGTTGCTATAAATTTAAACCATTTGAAAAGCATTTAAATTTAAGTTTAAGTTGGCGCCCGGAATTTAACCAAGTTCAAGTACAAGTTCATGCGTCAAACATAAGTTCAAGTTTGAGTTTAATGACATCCTTTCAAGTATAAGGTACTTATTTAATCCTATTAAATAAAAGGAACAATAAATCGGTATGTATGTAGCTGCGCCATCTGCTTTGTGAAACAAATAAAATTACAAAAATCAAAACAAAAAACAAGCTTACTCAGGGACGAAGGATGTGTCTGGACTTTTTTGGAAGTCACATGAGTCACATGACCAGTATCTTGAACAAAGTGAAACTTATTTTAAGATGAAACTTACTAGATGAAACTCAATAATACAATAAAGTAATTCCGAAATGTACCATAATGCAGTAATTTACATTTACAAAGCTACTCTTAGAAAATGACTAAATGACGTTTAACGAGAGAACCACAAGGGCATTCGAGAAAATTAAACTCAGCTGAAAAACATTAGATAAAACTGCTAATCCCGTTACAACATACAACAGCCTAATTAATAGGGCACCCGCTGTTTAATTACAGTTGTTAGCCGGCCGGCCGACCTGTTTAAGCATAGCAGTCCGTCAAGCTAAGTTAAGCCGAAATGACAATGACACAGGATTTGAATGAATTTGTTTTTTTAAACTTTCTGCCGGACGGGCCGGCAGGTCGACTGGCTTTCATCGGCCGGCTAGCCGGCGCCAGCGGGCCGGCCAAATCATTCGCTACCCAGCCGGTCATTAACACTAAAAGGGATTAACAGTTTTATCCAATACCTCTCGATAGCTGTCTTATCTGGCTAAAACGGCTATAAAAGTTTCACCCGGCTGAAACTAAAATAGCAGTCTCATGGATGAATCGCCAACTCATCCAATTGAGCCACGACATATATACATCATATCAGTCAATTTGCTTTCTTTGACCCAGCCGATTGTATGGTCGGGCAATTAGAAAAATGAGTTTTTTTTCACATGTTTAGTGAACTGGGATGCACATAATTGAAAACAGTATTGCTCTAGACCGTTTTTTGTCAAGTTACGGTTAGAAACAATTTAAGGACAAGTTTAAACTGTCAAACACTTGTTTTTTACAATTCAATTTATCGACTGTTCTCGATGATTTATAATTGATTGATAAACACATACACTTAACAATAAATAAATAATGGTAAATTGTAAATTTTTCGTAAAGTCAACATATGAAACTCTTACGCACTAAAAAACTACATTAACATAGAACGAAACAAATAGCTACCATACGTACGCACTTAATACAGACTAGTCAAGTAACTTACATACTTACTCAAACACTTACTTTGTCCCAAAGGTAATGTCTGCGTCTTACCTGAAATATGAAATATTACTTTTCATTAACATTTAGTTATCCCAAGGTAGTGATTCAAAGTTGTCCTTTTAATAATACGTATTTAGTTTTCAACACAACGGTAATTTTTTTATGAGTGACGTCCATTTGAACCCCCTTTAAACTGTCGAACAAATCTACAAAATTATTACAGATTAATACTGTAGGAGAAAACAATTTGTATGTCAAATTTATTCAGTTTTCAGAAAAACGGCGAGAATACGTAGGCAAATGACATAAAGATAGTGTATACTTTAGATAATTTTACCGAATAAGAAAACTGAGCATTCTAATACCTACATTGTAAAGCTCTAAAAAATTGTTTTTAATGTAGCAGCAATCGTCATACAAATTCAATCAATATCGATACACCCACATCCACGCATTACTCAATAATAGAGTACGCTGCGACTTAGCGGTACGGTTTTGCTATTGTACAGCAGCAATAGCAACATGACGCTGTACCGAGACCTACAGTACGGATCAAAATTAGTTGTTAAAGATTCCGGAGTCAAAACGGAGTCAGAGTCACTTACTTTCGGATTCGAGGTTAATGCATACCTAACTTTAAACTTGGACTCCGAAAATGACGCCGACTCCGCATTGATTCCGGAGTCTGCAGCAAGTAATTTTGGTCGGTATTGTTTTTACGCGGCGGCCTCAGCCGCGTATATACTATATTGCAAAAGTGCAATTAACACATATGCTCAGATCACCGTGTAAATTGCACTGCAACAATTAGTAGGTCGCAGAATTACAGTAGATGTGTGGGCGTGTGTGTGCATGATGCGTGCTTATCATGGAGCGTTGAAAGTGTAGTGATATATTGTATACAGCCAGTACACTGTTACGCAGCAAACTCAGTCAGGCAGTCAGTCAGATCTGCAAAAGTAGCGTCAGCAGACAAAACCTATATTATGATGTTTCCCAGATTATTATTTATCAAGATTATTACCAACAACTTTGACGACTAGGAGTCATTGGCAAACCTTACGTAGGAAAGGTTATAAATGCTATTGCTCTGGGTCTCTGTGACAAAGACAATATCGTCAGCGGTACAGCAGCTTTGCACGACGCACACAACAGTTTTTTAACAGGCTGCTTAAAACGGTACTGTTTAGACCCAAATTTATTTGAATCGGTTTCTGGAATGAATAGTTACCACCCAGTTTTCCATTCTTAGAAACCAGTTGACCATGACATGTTCCAACTATTGGTTTTAAAAAAATTGGTGCCGCGTTTTATATTCGAAGAATATCTTCGGCACTGTAACGAATGTCGGAACAAAATCTATCGAAATTTAGTTTAGCCCTACTCGCAAAACGTGCTTGTTGTAGAACTAAGCCACGGCGTAAAAATATCATATAAAGGTGTATAAAGGTAAAATTATGCTTACTGGGGATTGGGATTGGGTAAAATAAGCGGGGTTTCTTTTCGCCAGTCAGCACATCAAGGAAATCTGAAACAAAGTAATAATATGTTTTGTTGATATTATGAAAAGTACATAATAGGAAGAGTATGACACTCTTCCTATTATGCCTTTGGGCGTGGGAGCGAAAATAGCACGTTTATGTACGATTTTGAGGGAGGGGTACCCCTCCCCTCAACTGAAGACCCGGTACTCAACTGAGGGGGTACCCCCTCCACAGTTCGATACCCCGTACTCAACTGAGGGTGTACCCCCCCCTCAGTTCAGTACCCCGTCTTCAGTTGAGGGGAGACTTCAGTTGAGGGGAGACCTCAACAGAAGACCCCGTACTCAACTGAGGGGGGTACCCCCTACCCAGTTCGATACCCCGTACTCAACTGAGGGGAGTACCCTTCCTCAAAACCGTACCTAAACGGGCTATTTCGCGCTCCGCATTGGACGCACGCCCGTAGGCATAATAGAAAAAGTGTCATACTCTTCCTATTAATGTACTCTTCATATTATCTGTTAGTGTATACGTCGTGTAGCTAATGTAACTACTACTAAGGTAGAGCTCAGCAAAATACGCCAGGTTCGACATTTGACAATGACCCCGAATTGAAAAGTTCGGACCAGTGCTTTTATGCATTTGATATGCATTTACGCATCATTTTCAATAAGCAGTTAACTTTTTTAACCCAGCTTACTCCTGGTGATTCCATTGTTGAGCTTTCACGTATTCAACACGTATAAATGCAAACGTCAACGTTTTTTTATTTTAAAAATGTTTGGGGCTATCAGCATTGTTTTGAGCAACAAAAAGGTTTAAAATATTTTTTAAAATTAAAAATCTGAATTTGAAAATGAAAGATTATATATTTTTTAATTTAAAAAAAAATTCAAATTCAAAACCAAGATCGTCGAAATCAGTTACAACACATTGTTGTCGAGCTACGCAGAAGACAATAATAGCAAGTTGAAAAGAGTTGAAAAAACAAGACAGAGTCAATGCTTTTGCTGAGCAGCCGCTGCTGAAAGCTAAAGAAATCTAACGTGCATTGTGTTAATAGTAAAGGTGACCAGTGACCACAGACCCTATACTCTTAGAGCCAGTTTTTATTTAACTCATTGCGAAAGTGAATGAAGGACGTCACATTTAGACTTGAAATAAGGAATTGACTGCAATATTTGATTTGCATTTAATAATCCAAAAATTAATTAAATTTTGGTTTTGTTCATAAATTACAAACACTTACGAGTCAGCTGGTGAATCTTGGATTTGATAACGCTTGGATTTATATGATTTGTGTTCACTTCCATGGTTTGGAAACTCTCCATCTTGCTTGTTTTGCCTATAACACAATGAATTGCAGTACAGTACCAAGTGTGCTATTGCTCTAAATATAATTTAAAACACTGTTAGCATACTTTTATTTTCAGCTCTTTCCCTGCAGTGGCCAAATGGCACCCCTATAATGATTACCCAAATTAGGCCTAAAAACTCGGTTATATCATTCTTGTCAACTGATTTTAAAATTTATTCATGTATCATAGAGTAGCCAAGTGTTACAGCTATGTTACGTTATGTGTCTTACAGCCACATAACGAACCTATTCTTCACTTTACTTAGTACTGTGTAAATTGACTTTTCTAGTCGCCAAAATAGTACTTTTTCTCTAGCCGCATTAATATCTTTTGCAGTTAGCTTTCGGTGCATAGTTTCGGTGTAATATCGTACGTTTGTATGTCTCCAGTTTTTCACTCTTTTGTTATTTTTAAATAAAATGGAGTTAAAATAGTTACTTGGCGGCAGGTCGGTTCAGGTGTTTAAATATTTTAACTATATAACTTTTACATGGTTAAAAACACGCACGTCTAGTTCTTGTGAATAAGCCAACAATTTCGTAGATTTTGTAAATTTCGTCATGGGGGCAAGTACACTCAACACTGAACGTTTTTCTAAGCTTGAACTAAGCTTAAACATAAGTCTGAGCCTCAGCTTAACAAAAAATCAGTCCACTTGACCAATCTTTAACATATGCTTGTTCACAAAAGATACGTAGATAATCCGTTTACACAAAGCTTTATACATTTGTTTGCCTTTTTTGTTGTTTTGCAAAGGCATTGTTGCAAGCATACCTGTCCGTATTGACTGCTTATCGGTAGCGGTAAATCGGAACTTGGTTCTGGAACGGGAAGATGGAAGTCGCGCCATAGCGCAGGCACTAAAACTGATCAGAAGCAACAGTTGTGGACGAAGCTGCATTTTGTAGTTTAAAATTTTCTGAAACAAGTATGTTTTAAAACTGGGATTTTTATTTAGTGAGACTATATGCTTACAATACTTATGAAAAGCATCTTTTACAGAAAACTGAATTAGACGCATATTAAATAGTAGGTTACATTCCCTACCAAATAACTTGCTACATTTTTTCGTAGTCAAAGCGGAGGCATAATCACTTGTTTCCGAGTCGAAGTTTATAGTTTAAACGTTGACTCCGGAATCAAGTGATTCCTTCT
>JASANF010011845.1:0-15274 GCA_030248245.1 Trissonchulus sp. WLG1_4 | reverse complement strand
GAGTAGTAATAGCCCCCTGTATGGCCCCTGTAGGTTTCAAATGCGTTGTGAGCATTTCGTTATTTTGCCATTCTATTATTTGTCATAACAACTTTCATTACAAAATTAAGCAAACACACAACGCCGAGTACGAAAACATCTGGTTTTCTAACTTGTGAAGTGCGATTATATAATAGCAACAAAATGCGACACGAGTGACATTCACATATTGCGTTTTTAATTACTTGGTGAGTATAAATTACATAGTTTGACACAGCCCTAACAGTATAAATTATGACTGCGTTTATACATTTTCTGTCACAAATTTAATGAAATTTAATGTGGTGATAATTTCGCACTAAAATATAGTTATCCATTGTTGTCTGAAAACAGGAAACGAAATTTATCATCATTTATTTACAAGTCAGTGTTTTAAAACAAAAAGTTATGCAGTTTTACAGTCGGGGGATTTTTACCAGCCGTGGCTGTTTTCGCGCGCGTTTTCTTCCGGAGTTAAGGGCATGGGTAAAGGGCAGAGCAGGTGGTGGCAGGGGGGTGATATTCGATTCCTCAATTGGAGGGGTCCGAACTTTTCGGATTTTCATAAGCATCGGGTTGGAACTCGCCGACACTGTCTCCCAGTGCTCTGGCTCTGAAAAAAATTATATGATTGTCACAAAGATGTGTTAATAATTTCCTAGTTGTAAACTGTTATTTGAAATAGTATATGTTAGAACAATTAGAAAACTGATGTTATGCAATTAAAATGAAATTAGTTCTTTTTTAAAAAAATAATGCCCCGCGTGGCTATCTACATGTTTTCATATATTTTAACACGGTAGTTTCTACTCTTTAATTACAACAAAATTTCTGTGTTCAATTTTTATACCAAAAGTTTACTAGTTTCTATTTCGTAATGCGTTAAGGACGGTTTAATTAATGCTCTTTTCGTTACGTTAGATGGTTTAAAAAGAATTTTTACTAGTTAAAAAGTACGGTAACGACCGCTTGACGTACTTTTGACTACACGGGTGGTCGCAGTAAGCAATTCAATCCACAGCGGCACTTGAGGGTGTGGGAGGCCCACCATCATGACATGGCACGCATACCCCGCGCCGCAAGCTAAAGAAACTAGCCGCATGTGGAGCCCCATGGTTTTAATTACGTAGTCCATTTTTCTGGCAAACTCTAAACAAAAGTTTTAAACAAAATTTAATAAATTACAATTATGTTTCGTTTTCTCGGACATTTAATAATATAAGTATTTTTAATCAAACACATTTGAAATTTTCAAAACTTCAATTATCTATTCTTGATACAACTATTTTCAATGCTGCCAGTTTTTAAACATTCATTCAACCACAGTCATTTAACCTTTTGTTGTTTTTTTAAAAACGCGTCTATATAGGTTGACATAAATTTTAAATCAGAAACGACTTGTATTTGACACTTTCTGATCAAAGACTGAGCCATTGCAGTGTTTATAAATGTCGATATTAGGGTTATTCTGAGCAAAACTTATGCGCACCTGCCGCGTCGGACTGCTTCACTGGAAGTACTGCTTCAACCTGAATCTGCACAAATCCGTCGGCAGGGAGGCAGCCACCGTTGATAATCAGCATATGGTAGTAGGACACACATGTTTGCCTGAAAAAAGATAGGAATAGCAAACAGACCAAAATTTATTAACAGCCAGAATTTTTGCAGTTTAGCTACGAAAGGAAAATGCAGATTTAAAAAAACGAACGTCCTTCTTTACTAGCATTAATTGTAATTTAGTGTAATTACATTACATCAAATTCTCATATAATTATTGTAAGTTCTAATGGAAGCAAGCACGGATAATTTATGTTTACTCAACGCTCCATAATAGTAGTATAACATTTATATAAACATGTGAAATGAATAACAAATGATTGAAACATCGGAAAAAACTTACGAAATTTTTTCAGCGTCGTAGCGCTGAAAATGCGCTCGTGCACCTTTGCCGGCAACCGCACAGTAATTGTTGACAGCTCCGCTTCAGTGACCTGTTCAAACACGACCGCCACTTGCTGAATGCTGTGCAGCACGTCACTAAAAACTGAAACAAAACAACACTAAATTAAATTGATGTCAAATAAATATGCAGCAATATGACTTGGACCTGAAATTAAATCTTGAAAGTTTTTAATGTTATAATTACAATGATTTCAATTAACGTTTAGTAATGAAATGCTGTCAAAACTCACTTTTGTCAGTATTTTTTGACTGAATTACTAGTTTCAAGTATTCATTTTGTAAAATTTTTGCAGCTTATGATGTTTTAACAGCTTAACTTTTAGCAATTTTATTATTTTTTTGTTTGATAACACTGTTTAATCTGCACTATGATTAGCTGTTTACTTTCTGACATAGACACGCCATGTCTTTAGGCACTACATACGATTAATAGACATATAAAATATCATAAAGTTACCTGATGTCATTTCGGCAAAGGGCTGCAGCAAAAGTCTTCTTCCCAAACTGTGTGCGATGACTGATTAAAATTTTGGTTAGGGGTCCTATTTATTTACCAATTAGTGTGTTCATTCAAAAAACTACCGTTTTTATTTTGATTCTTGTAATTGCAATTAATGCACACTTTTTTGTTTCGTTTTTATTAGCCAGCAACTGTTTCAACGTACGTGCTTGTACCAATTATGATTTAACAGATTGCCACTAAGCACCCGTAAATGCCCATTTAACTGATTTTTCACACTAAACGTTCAACTACCACTAATTAGGTTGTCATTTGTACCTGTTACAAAATTGGATAACCTAATTGTTTCAGAGTTTTTGTTAAATAATTATACATATGTTACTATTTTACTCATGCATAAATATTTCCAAACTCGCCATGTGTTTTAAATTGATAGTGAAATTTTTAAAAAATGACAGAATTTTTTCAATCAAGCATCAGCGTTTTGCACAATTCAATGAAGAAACGAAACAGCTTTTAAGTGATACATTACGTAATTTAGTGAGTATGATGACCGCCAGAAGCAATCTGGCAGCACCGACTAACACACAAGGATGAAGTAAAACTAATTTTTTTACACTCCATTTGATGACGACTAATTAGTTTTTCATTTGTACCTGTCACAAAAATTAGAAGGCCTAATTGTTTCAGAGTTTTTTAAGTAATCGTACATATGTTACTATTTTACTCATGCATAAATATTTGTAAAACTCGCGAATTTTTTTCAGGTGATAGTGAGATTTTTAAAAACTGACTGATTTTTTCCAGTAAACATCAGCGTTTTGCACGATTCATTGAAGAAATGAAACAGCTTATGAGTGATAAATTACGTATTTTAATTAGTACGATGACCGCCAGAAGCAGTCTGGTAGCACCGACTAGCACCCAAGAATAATTTAAAAGTTATTCCAACAAAATCAGATTGGCTTTCTTAGCATCACTGAGCAGCCGACAGCTGTTATTGCATCACAACCGAGCAAAAAAGGCTCCAGATGAACGAGGTACGACAACGTATATGTCGAAAAATGTTATAAAAAGCCGGAACAAATGGTTTTAGCTTTAAAGATCAAAGAAGATTACTGTAATTATTCAATTATCTCACGCCTGAGCTGAGACAATTAGACTGTTTTTGTAGTACCGTGGCCATATGTTCCAGGCTATATAAGCAGGTCTGATTGCAGAAAATTTCAGTGTCAACATTTGCGCTCTGACAATTGGTGTAGTGCTGGTTTGAAGTTTATTTTTGTGTGTCTTTCCTACTCGTTTCCGGTTGACATTACTGGTGAATTTGGTGCCAGAAAGTAAAACTAATGTAAGTGTATTTGCTTTAGTAAGTTAATATACAGTAACTAAGTGTTAGATCTTTTAGGTACTCTTGTTGTGGTAAGAATTCACTACTCTTGTTGTATACTTTGTTGCAATAAAGTCATCAAGATGAAAAAACGTGCCAAGGAGATTAATACATACTAGTTTTTTGTTATTTAACAAGGTCGTTTGAAAGTTTTTTGGACCACATAGAGTCATAATTGGTATAAAAACGCAATGAAATTTGTTGGTACTGCAGAATGTTTCTAACGAAAGTACTAGCAGTAAAGGGGGCTGTAATTAAGTCCTGTATTTTTAAAAATAAAGAGCAGTTTTTAAAAATAAACTACTCCAGGGGACAATTTTTTGTAGCAATTTAAAGAACTGATTAATATGTTCTGATTGTGTTAGAATTTTTTATGCACTATTTTTATAAATTACAAAGCATTTAATTTTTTAAATTGTTGCACTAAAAACTGATAACCGAAAACGTGTAAATTAGATTAATTGCTATTTTTGCTATTTAACAAGGTCAATTTTATGGATCCAATACACAGTCATAGTAAAAAATATACATTAAAACCTGTTGGCATTTGCGAACAGTAATGCCTTTTTCAATGAAGACACTAGCAGGAAAATGTAGGGGGGGTGTAAATAAGTTACATAATAATAAGTAAACTTATTTAACTTGACTTTATTTTAGCTGAAAAGTTTTTCTTCTGACCCCGTAAATTAGTAATACTGTTGACTTTGATATATTCAAAATTGTTAGCCTAGCTCCATCAGTCCTAAACTTTTCTACAGTAAGCGTCAATGTTTTTGAAAACCCTACAAAAATGATTAAAAATTGTGCAGGAGTAATTTGCAAAACATAAACTAGCTCAGATGCAATATTGTTTGTAGGAAGTATTGACATTAGACAATACGTTTTTTGTAAATGTTGTAAAAAGCGTTTTAACCGCTAAGCTGATAATTGTCGAAAAAAATTTTGTAACCAACTTGTGGTTTGGTTAAAAAAATTACGTATAAATTTACCAAAACTTAGTTAACGCTGCTTATAATAATTTATCGAAAATATTTATGGTGATTTGGTGTTGAGTTTGAGGTGCTAAAGGTTGGTTGTTCCAAATTAGAAATACATATGAGTACGAATACGATTAAATAAAACATTTTTGAAATATTGTGAACTGGCAAGTAGTTACGTTGTAGATGGACGCGACCAGAATGTCGATCATTGCCATCAACGTCGCTACAGCGCCGGGTATGGTCCCAGTTCCTGTCGAAATTGCGACCGCCTGTGTAGAAGGTGACCGTGTTGTCTCCACGTGGTCAACTCTTGTGAAAGCTCCTGTGAAATGGGAGCTTCTGACACATACTCAACAGGCGTGTATTTGCCTAGGACTAGGAAGATCTGGGGTCAGCTGGAATACGAATTGCAGTTTGCCTACGGCCGCCGAAGCTATGACTGCTGTCATGCATCGCACATCTCAGTTTGATCCAAACTTTATAGTCACTAAGGGCTCAGCACAAAAAACTCTTGTGCAGGACGCTGTTCGTCGGGCTGGGTCAGAGGCATTCGTTTGGGCGGGTGAAGAACTAGGTTTGCCCCCGTTTCCACGAATGCCGGATGTGATTCCATTCAGAGCCTGTCCTGCACATGAAAATAAACCACAACAAGTGGCCCGTTACTGTAGCCTTCATCGCGCTCTTCAAATAGTTGCGGCCATGGGCTACACTACTGAGTAAAACTCGGCAAAGAACTGACACAGTGGAACTGACTTTTGTACAAAATGATGTCAAATTTTATGTTGCATTATGTACAGTATGACTGTCACACTGTATACATCAAATTGGAATTCAAAATGATGTAAAGTAACTAGTTGTCACTTTCAACAATTTTTACAATGAATGGAGCTCAGGTTTTTTAGAAGTACAATTACAGTACCCACTGGTAGGCATAATTAGTAAATCATGTTTTTGTTACAGAATGCTTTTTACATCATTAAAGCGAAGATCTGCTACTAACGCGTATTTTTTGTCCACAAAGTACTGCCAAAAATTGCTTGGAGGACGCACAGTACGAACGCGAAAATTAACAAGATGTCGCAACAAGTTTTTAGTGGAAAAGACTTTCGTTAGAATTGTACCTTTAGTACGTAGTGAGTATTTCGGTCCAAACTTTGAAACGATGCCTGTATCTGACTTAAAACAATTTTCAAAGGAGGCAGGAATTTTACAGCCTTCTGAATTTGCAGTCGGTCCAGGAATTAATGGTGATCCCAGATCATTTGTATACATGTTTTATGAACGACACAACATGGATCTGCAATTGTCTGACTATGTACATTGCAAAGGCATGGTGCCGGAAAGTGATGTCAAAATCTATATTGTGCAGATGCATTTAATGATGAAGCAGTTGTGCGAAAAGTTTAGCGTTGCTTTTGCCAGCCTAAATCCAGAAAACATTGTTGTTCAAACTGACATCAAATACCCAAAATGTTTGTATTTTAACAACTTGATTTGTCTGTCTGAAAAAAAGCTGAAACACTTAGTGCTCAGCGACATGGTTCCTGAGTACATGCGAAACCAAATGGAGACGCAGGGACAAACTGAGGTTCCCATAGATAAAATAATGACTTTGCAGCTGGGAATTTTAACTTATTTCATGGTCACTGGGAAGGTTTATGATGGCACCCCTATTACAGAATGGCCTATTGAGGTTTCTTTGATTTTACGTCGTTTTATCCTGGCATGCCTTCGCGAGAAACGTCAACTTTCGTTTTCAAAAATTGAAAAAACTGCATTTTACAAAGACGCAACCACAATTTATCACCAATACATAGGCCTCGGTGACTGACTTTTTTCTTTTTCAGGCTGTTTTGAATCATCTGACGTGTAATCATTGTAATATACAGAAGAGCACATAAATACAACTAATGGGTGATATAATCAAAGTTAGTTTTACCGGGTGTTTAAAAAATTTGTCGCAACTGAAAAAACCAGTTCATTCATAATATAGTATTTTAGGAGGCTATTTTACAAACTTTTGGATGCGAAAAAAAGCTGGAAGAGATGACAGAAAACTTAATTTTGAACGATCTTCGACGGCGCTTGCATGATCATCTTAGCAAACAGAGTGTTCTGGTTCCATTGCTAGGCAAACTTATTGAACAAGAAAACATCTTGAAACACAGAGATAGACAGTTAACGGAGGAACGTACATCAAATTCAAACTGTAACATTTTCCAAAACGATAAAACGTATATATGTTCTGGCTGCTTGATATCTAAGCCTGTAAAATTACAGATATTACAAGCGAAGCATAACTTTTCTAGTCACACTAAATCTCACATTTTTTGTAAATCATGTAACGGAACGCACACTCGCTTCACAATTCAGCAGCAAGCTTCTAAGTTCAAACGTTTTTGTTGCACACATCACTGTTTTACAGCTGAAAACCCAATCGATCATTTATATATCTTGGATCCTGACGAGGCTCAAAATGCCTGTTGTGCACATGGATATAAAAACTGCACACGTGATAAACAGTTCTGTTGTCAGCCTACATGTATTCATTTTATTTTGCTTATTTTGTGCTGTAAATGTGGTCTTTCTTGTAAATACTATAAAAACTTATTTCCGACTGGTATTTACAGCTTGTAATTTGTTGTTTATTGTACCTAATATCGACAATAATTAACTGAACATCTCAGAATCAATAAAGGAAGACACAGTTAAAAACATTTTCTATGAAAAAGCGAGCTTGTACAGTATTTTTGTATTATAAGACGTATCCAACCAACAGAGAAACTGTACAGATTCGCGACTAATTGTTGTCGGTTTTTTTACATCACTACATCATTATTATGCTTATTATTATTATGCTTAATATGATCATCATTATACAGTAAAATCATTTTAATGTACCGATTTGATACACATAAGAAGTTTAGACAAAATACGATACTTTTTCAAAACAGAAATTTTTAGTATCTGTACTTGTATTCTCTATTTGTATCTTGTGCAAATTGGTGACTATTCTTGGCGGACGCGGACATTGGCCAGTATAAATCATTGCTCAATGCTACTGACGGTCATGATTGGAACTGCTAAGGTGAACTAGTTGAGTACAAATGCGACTTCACAAGTCAGTTTGTTTAGTTAACTGTTCCGAGTTGACTGTACACACTAGACCAATGCTGAAAATTGAATAGCTTGCACACTTTGCTAATTCACCTCTGCAGTTCCAATCATGACCGTCAGTAGCATTGAGCAATGATTTATACTGGCCAATGTCCGCGTCCGCCAAGAATAGTCACCAATTTTGCATCACGAATGCATAACTTCGCACAACGGTACACGTTGAGTTGGTTAGTTAAACTATTGAAACTAAGCGCGAAGCATTTTTGTCTAACAATTGATTATGCTTATAGACAAACGGAACCTCATATCTTATCTAAAGGCGAGCTTGCGTTTGTCTTATGGGGCGTATTAGATCAGTTACAGAAATAAGTCTTAAATGCTATTTTTTTCTGTTATAGAATGATGAAACTGGCGACTCATAGAGATACAGTACTTATTATTACAACAAATAATTTAAGCATTCCTGCAGTGGGAGATGTTTGTTTAGAACTGGCTTATATACTTCTTGAAGGCGATAACATTATGCACTCTTTTGTAACAAGTTTGAAAGCACCGTTCAAGTTTTCTGAGTTAAATGAACGACAAAAGCATGTAGTTCGTAAAACGGTACGAAGTGGTAACCTGAAGTTTAGTAATGAGGATGGCTGTTCATTTCCAAGACTGTTGGATGTAATTTGCTCTTACATACGAAAATTTACACCTACATTAATTGTTACGAAAGGAGCCAACCAAAGAAAACTGTTGCAACATGCTTTCACTCAGCTTGGAGTGTTCAATACCGTTATAGATGCCACAAATCTAGGCTGCCCGAAATATCGTGACTTACCACATGAAGCCAACTTAAAGTGTAGTCAGCATGCTGATAATGTAGCCACAGGATCGGTATGCTGCGCCTATCAAAGAGCACTACAGTTGAAACAGTTTTTGAAAAAAATCAACAAAACAGCTTTTATTGCATAACACAATCAAATGAACGGACAATATGTACAAACACTGTAATATTCACAAATTACCACATCATGCACACATGTACATACATATATTTTACAATATGTAGAGTAAAACTTTTAAAATAATTGCAAACCAATTGTATTTAATGTAATAAAAAGTTGTATATACTACTGTCATTATTCTGAAAACAATCGAATCCATGATAATTGATTATTTTGTATCATAGACTTTTGCTTAGTACCATCTTGAAAACTTTTACCAGATCCCAGCACAGTCTGGGGAACATTTAAGTCTGTTAAAAAATCCAAAAACTCAGACCAATACACTGGTCTTTGCGTTTTGATATGAGATGGAGTAACTGCATAACGTATTAAATCTACGAAATTAGAATATATTTTTTCGGAACCATCTGGTAGTATCGTAATCATGTTACCGTCTTCTGATACTTTTATTTTTCCTTTCAAGCTGTGCAACAAAAGTTTAGCCTTTCTTTTCCCGACTTTTGGAACGTAATCAACAACCCAGGATAAGTCTTCTGTTGTCTTTTCATTTTGCAAAACTTTATAAATATCGTTTCTTTTATCATTTTCAGACTTTGATTCGTCAGTCAATATTTTCAAAATATGTTTATTTAAGTCCGTTTCGTGTTCTTTAGATATCAGTGAATCCGGTACCAGATAATATCGCTTATACTGTTTGTTTTTCATTTATTTCTTGTAAATGTGGAAGAGTCAAATTCAGCATGAATTTTAAAAGGTATGGATGCTTCAGTAGCAGTTTTCTTTTTCGGTTGAGGTCAATATCAACTGAGGACAGCAATTTAATAGTAGTCTTGTGTGTTTTTAGCTTGTTTATGTTTTGGCTGGAAAGCTTAATATCACTGTTATAAAGTAAATTATAAGCTATTTCAGTAATTGCATTTATAAATGATACTTGAGCCTCACGAATTAAGTCTTTGACACGGGCAATTTCTGCAACACTCAAAACATGCAGAACGTCTAAATTTGATATGACGCATGAAGACATTTTCAACAAAAGTTAGATTAGTTTCTTTTATACTGAAACAGCTGAACTTCATTCAGGAATGTAAACAATTTGTTTGCGTTCATATGGTAATGATGCTCTAAATTGCAGCTGCTCCGGTGTATTTGGTGTCAGTGTCACCCATAAAAATCCATATTTGCGCTCGCTAATTGCCTTTTTGTACATTTCTATAAAACACTTGTTTTGCCCAGGCATCATTTGTCTTCCCAATAAGTTAATGCTCAAAAGATCTCTTCTAGTTGGTAGCAGAAACAAGTAATTAAGTTGTCTGGATAAACAAGCGGAAAATTTGTTGCTTAGAAATGCAGACTGCCACAACAAGAATACGGTAATATTATAATGATGGCTATACATAGTCAGTAATTGATACACAAGCTGACTTGCTCCACTAACATACTGTAGATCATCTATGACCACAGCGCCACCACTAGGCCAGTTTTCTTTTAATTTGATCAAATCCTCATTGCCTAACCCTTGCACAAATTGGACGTGTGGCACGTGTTTTCTTATTTTAGAGTATAAAGGTTGTTCAACCTCATATAAAAATAAGACTTTTGCAAACTGTGTAGTGAAGCAAAATTTTTGATGCTTGAGTAATTTGTAAACCAAGAAAGTTTTTCCACTTCCAGAACTTCCAATCATTGCAATTCGCGAAGGAGTTTCAATTTTTACGTTACAATGCAACTTTTCCATTCTATCGAGTTTCGGATGAATATGTACTGAGACCTCTTTATTTATGTATAATAGATACTTTACTGTTTTAGACAAAGTATTTGTGCTGTTCTCGCTTCAAGGAGGACCGTAGGTCCTCCTTGTTACTGTGAGGGTGGGGCGCCATCCCCCCCTCCACCCACCCTAGGGAAGAAGGGGGCAGGATCCCTTCCTAGGGGGGGGGGGCAGGACCCCTTCCTAGCCTCACACATCTGCCGCTTACGCCTTCTCACTTCATTTTCTGTAATGACGCTTCGCGTCATTATAGAAACTAAAGCTCCTCAAATGATGGATTACGATTTTCGTCAAGAAAAAGATCAACAAAATATTCACCAACTACAAAACATTGCAGTGTTTCAAAAACTTCTTCCTCAAACCAACATCTTATCGACAATTTACCGCTATTTGGCGGTGACATGTAGTCACATGCAGAACTTCTATCCTGAGTTAAATCGGCAGTCATAATGAAGTATCCATCTTTGAAATCTTCGCGAGAAATCCCAATGTCTTCATTGCTAAAATTGAGTCCTCGCATTAAGAAGTAGTACGCCATATTGTAGTTGTTATCATTAATATTCATTTGGATTCCTTCGTTAGTGAACAATGGGACATCGTTTTTATAAACTTGAAACCTGGAACATTTCCAGGACCCAAAATTAAAAGGATTTTTGATTAGCTCAGGGGATGTTACGGCAGAAGATTTAACAAAAAATGTATAAATACGATTTGGCAATTTTTCAAGAAATGCACCTTCAAAATTAAACAATTTAGTTCCTTTAGAAACTGTCAAGGTTTTGATTTGGTGTCGAAGAATTGGTATTTTAAAATCACCGGAGCTTAGTAATCGGTGTTGCAAAGCTAATACAGATGGGGACGGTTCCAAAAAATTACCATAGAGTTTGGCCGAATGAATTTTTATAACAAAATCTTTTTCCGGGTCTCCTATAAGACAAAATTTGGGCGAAGTTCTGTGAAACCGAAATGTTACTTGTGTGTCTGTTGGTAATGTTCTGAGAGAGCTAAACACGTCTCCGAATAAAGGCAGAACTAGATCAACTTTACGTGAATTGGCAACTAAAAAGCTTCTTTTTTTGTTTCCTCGGTTGGTATACGGGCCTACTACTGTAGGGTCCCAGCAGTCAAAACATGCTGCTGGTTCGTCCTTTTCAAAAATACTTGTGCTTAAGAGATATTTTTTTGTTCCTGACGAAAAATTCAACAGGGCTAATAAATAACTCTGATACGGGTAGTATCCTTGATTTAACGTTACTTTCACTCCGTTAATAAATATTTCTACTTCGGAAAACAAAGCATATCCAAACATATTACAGACCGATATTTTGTCCTCGTTTGTAAGTACCGACTGATCAGCTTTTAGCACTTGAACTGTAGTCGACAAAAACATCGATGTAAGCTCAAGACATTGGTTTGGTATTGGCTCTAGTCTAAACTCCAGCGCTGTTAAATCTGTTCTTGGTAGTGGAGTAACCAATGATATTTCTTTTAGTTGATTGTCCACAACATCCTTTTGAATCGGCAACGTCGTACTCCACTCAAATTCTTGCACAGAACAGATGGGTCGCAGCACAGCTCGTGGACGTTTCGGTTCCGTAGACATGATTTAAAAACGTTCCTTCGTCTTTAACAAATTTTTTCCAACAGTTTTCCTAATTTTTTTAGTCGGTTTTTTTAGAATTTTTTTCTTTGAACTGCTACTGACCGTCTTTTTCTTTGAGCTACGCTTTCGTTGGGATTGAGTGGCTCGACGCCTTTTTTGTTTTTTCACCGGCCTTGATTTTGATACAGATTTTTTAAAACAGTTAGCAGTAAGTGCAGGAATAATTACTGGCTTAACAAAACCGTCTATGTGTCTTGAAAAACACAATTTCATAATGTGTAAATTACAAAAATAACATTATAGGAGATTTCAAGGGTTTTGTATGCAATGTCTTTTCTTGGACAAGTATGGATTTTCTACTACGTTTTAATGAAAAAATTGCAATATAAAATACCTCTTAAAATTTCCTCAATGTCTAACCGCATTAAAGATTTTGCTAAAATAAAACCAGTCATAAAGTTTGTTTGAAATTTTCTATCGTAGCCATTTACGGTGCAGGTTCCATTTACAGGCTTGTGCGTCATCATAAGTCTTTTAACCAGATCATCCGTTATGTCTGTTAACATCAAAAGACGTTCGGCACATCGTAAATTTTTCATTGCAGTTACTGATAAAGACATTTGTACAAAAGTACCAAGTGGCTTTGTTGAAGATATATTGCGAAAATTCACAGAATACCATTTTTGAGGATTTTCAGGCTCTGTTACGATTGGCTTGAGCAAATTATCAATGCAAAACTTTGTGTCATTAGGTGTAGTAATCAAGGGCGTGGGAGTTTTGAAACATAATCTCGATGAACTTGACATTAAAATCCAAAACAAAATGCTCACATTGATAAAGGTAATTAAAAAGACATTGAGAAATTTAAACGTTTGTCTATTTGTAGTTTCGGCCATTTTTACAATGAAAAGCGGCTGCGTTTTCGCAATAATTATAGTAGACTTTCTGAGCTAGGTTCAGTAAATTTTGTTTCTTTCATTTTTACTTGTATCATGGCCTCACCTGATTCAAACTTGATTAGATTTCCTGAAATGTCTGTGAAATAAAAGGATAGCTCATTAATACTGTCACAAACAACTGGGTAATAGTCAAACCTATAAGGTTCATAGTAAATAGTGTATTTATCTTGGTCATTGACTGGAATCACTGAAAAAATTTGCTCTGAAGAGCTGTTGTACGCTTGCCTTTCTATCACAGAGCAGCATAAATACAGACACCGTGTAAAATAATTGACATCTACTGACCTAGTTCCTAAGGCAGAATCACTTATTTGAGGATGCGGTAAACCTAAAATTCTGCTAAGTTTGTCAGAAACAATAACATGATCAATATTTTCAAATGTTTCAAGTTTAATAATTTTGTCGTTCAGACTAACTTTTAAGATATTTGCAGGAAGAGCTTTCTCCAGTAACTCGAGCATTTGGATTTCATTTTGACAGTTGGAATCTGGTAATCCAATTATATAGTATCCATTTTTGTTAGATCGTTTTTTGTACTTGATGTAGCAGTGTTCGGAAGAAATGTTGCAAAACGTATACGGTAAAACCAATTTGGAAAGGCAAATGCTTCGTTGAGCATTATTGAGGAGGCGTGGTAAATTTGCTTGCAGTTTTGATCCTCTAGTCAAGTCTTGAGTCAATGTTAATATCGATGACATAGTGAAAGAAAAACAAAAACCGTGGCCTGCGAAATGTTTTAAATATGCAAATTTGCCCCGTTTCCTTGTTTCAGATCAGAAAAATACAAAATGCCGTTTAACGTTCAGAAAATGCCTCGCATCGATGAAGAGCCAGAAGATATCTCACCAACACAACCATTAACTACGGATAGTGTTGAGAATTGTATACCGAATCAGCGAATTATTTCAATGGAAAAAAAAGAAGTTGCAATTGTTCCAGTTGCTATTCCAGCAAACTACGTAGCAATTGATGAGTCGAAGTTGATATATGCCAGATACATTTTTGCAGATAGGGGACAAACCATCGATTTGCGAAATTTTTACCGCACACGTGACAGTGTTTCCAGACAATATGTTCTCGATAATAATGGAAATTGCATTATTCGAGCAGGGAAAGGTATTAATCTTACTCCAGATCAGGCTGCTAAGGCAATCAGGGTCATGATTTCAATGTTACGTCGTATGAATTATGACGAAAAATTTATTTTTGGCTCCGAAGGTGATTTTTAAAGCAACACCGTTCAGCGTTTTTACCGTTCAGCTTGAGAAAACTTGTAATTAATAACTATTTCCCTCTATTTATTGTTTGTGCACAGACAAGTTGCTGTATTTATTTTTTATTTACTTGCATACTATTTGTTTTTATATAAACACTGTGCTATACATAGCTAAGGTGTTGATGTATATAATAAAGCATTCGTACTTGTTCAGTAGTTAACTGGTTATGCTTTGTAAGTAAATACTTTAATGAACCGTTTATCTAATTCATGGTATAATCTCTCGTCGGGGAGTGCCTTTTCAGGCATATCTAACTTATATAGGACTGCTAAACGTTCAGGTGTCCCAGTAACTATTCGACAAGTTAAATCTTGGCTACAAAAACAGCTGGTGTATTCTGAGGACAAAAGACCCTCGATACAAATTTGCCAGAAATGCAGTTATTGCTACGCTTGACGAAACTTGGACAGCTGATTTAGCCGATATGTCTAATTTAAAACAATGGAATGACGGCTACAATTTTTTATTAATCGTTGTGGACAAATTTTCACGTTATACCTGGGCAAAACCGATGAAATCAAAGCAGTCTACACACATAATTGCAGATTTTGAAACTTTATATTACCGAGTCACGCCGTAAATGCGCCTCTTTGTATACTGATCGTGGATCTGAATTCACATCCGCTTCATTCAAAAACTTTATGAAGGAACAAAATATTCATATGTATTTCGCAACAGATGAAAACATTAAAAGTTCAATCGCAGAACGTACAATTTGTGAGCTTAAAAAACGGATTTATCGTTACTGTTTACATGTTAAACACTTTCGATATGTTGATAGTCTAAA
>JASANF010011844.1:0-59312 GCA_030248245.1 Trissonchulus sp. WLG1_4 | reverse complement strand
CCTACTATACAGTACTGTGCAAAAAAAAGTTCCCTGTTCCTCGGCGTACGACGAGCTTCGTCGTTCGCGAAAAGTGACGAACGGTGGCCGGAAGGAGACGAACAAAAAATTTTTTCAAAAATTTTTCAAAAAGTGCTCCAAAACACATTTTCAGTGTAAAAAAGTGAAAAATTGAAAATTTTTTGTTCGTCACTTTCCGGCCACCGTTTGTCACTTTTCGCGAACGACGAAGCTCGTCGTACGCCGACGAACAGGGAACTTTTTTTGCACAGTACTGTAGAAACTTGACAGTCAAAATTGAAATTTTGTCCGAACTTTAACCTTCGATTTCTCAGCCCACAGACGTGCTAGAAACTCAGCGATACCTGGAAAGTGAAAGATTTGTCTAGGTGTGTAGATTTCAAAAATAGCAAAATCTCGCCAAAAGTTTACTATTAAGGAAGTTACAGTTGATTTAGTACAGCCGGTTTGGTGCTTGTTAACAGAAAAGTTTCTAAGTCTAATTCTCCGGCCAAGGCTGAGCGCAAGGCAAATTTAGTTTAAAGTTGAAATTTCCTGCCTACATGTAGCTCATGTTTGCATCCCCCCACTCCCCGGCAAGGTCAGTTGGACGAACGTACATCCACGTACATGTAGTACATACCCAACGTTATGGAATCCACCAATTGGTCAGAATGTTCTGAGATCCAACAGATTGTTATAACTGTTACACCTTCGTCCGCCTTTGATAGCTGTTTGTTTAAATTTACAGAAAAATAATGTCCACAGTTCCAATAAGCAGAAATGCAGTCAGCCGTGACATCAGTATGACTCGGCGTTCTTGAAATAGAAAATCCACAGTCAATAAATAACTTATTTTCTGCCCGGCATTGCACAGTGATTAGCTTAGAAGAAGGATGCCATGAAATTTGGTCATTACAAAGAGAATATATGGTCCTCTGAGAGCTTGCTGAACCCATCAGGAAATCTTACTCATGTCCGCAATGAAGCTTCGCAGCTAGCAATTATCTAAACTTGTCATTCAAAAGTTAGTTAAATTAATAGCAATTACATGGTGATAACTACTTTATAATAAACTGGAAGTAACGTTACACATTCCATTTTTTTGTGTTTTTAACAAAGTGAGCCTTATAAGCTCGCAATATTCAAGTTGCGCCTACTTAGTCTGCTTTGCTGTTGGCATTGGCTAAGACCTGTATGTTTATTCGTGTTTACGACGTTACCTCACAGGAAAATTATTTCCAGAAAAAAACTAGATCGTAAAAAATTATCTGGTTTTTTTCTGGTTTTTTTCTAACTTTTTTCTAGTTAGAAAAAAACCAGAAAAAATTATCTAGTTTTTTTCTAACTTTTTTCTAACTTTTTTCTGGTTTTTTTTCTAGTTTTTTTCTAACTTACGATCTAGTTTTTTTCTGGTTTTTTTCTGACTTTGTCAAAATACGATCTAGTTTTTTTCTGGTTTTTTTCTGGTTTTTTTCTAACTTTTTTCAGATTTGCCCCAAATCGGTTTTTAATGTTTTTGGAGTACTTTTACGCCCTTTTTGTCATTTGTTTTAGTCTTTTGTGTCTGTAATTCCCTTTGTAATGCATTATTTTAGCTTATTTTTTCTGTATTTTCCGGTGTTTTTGGTGGGTTTAAATTGATTTTTCCACCTTTTTTTGAGTTTTTTACTATGCATTTCTGATTGTTTGCTGATGCGATGTGAGTATTTTTAGATTTTTCAAACTTTCGCAAAATACGATCTAGTTTTTTCTAGCTTTTTTCTGGTTTTTTTCTGATTTTTTTCTAACTTTTTTCTAACTTTTTTCTGCTTTTACTAAATCGTTTTGTAACGTTCTTAAAGTCCGTTATATACCTTTTATGTCATGTTATATATCATATATATCGTTATTGTACATTAACTCATGGTATTTTTGTGTTTCTTCCTTTTTTTCTGCTGAGTTTAAATCTTGGTTTTTTTATATGTTCATTAAAAGCGGCAACAGTTATTTTGGGGGCTAGAGATCAGATCAAGGCCATGGGTTTTTTACTTTTATTAAGATGAGGTGCGTACCGTTTTACGGGTGAACGCCGTTTGCATTTTTCAAACAAGTTACCTTCCCTCTATACTTCTATAGCTCAAGAACAGTGAAAAACGTTGTGGTTTACCTGTGACTGTCCAAAGTTTCTGCGGGGAAAAAACCATATTGCGGGGAAAAAACCATATTGCGGGAAAAAACCCTAATTTGTTGGACAATTTTTGCTAAAAAAATTTGGCCATAAAACGTCGTTTTGGCCTATGCCCCGACACGCCTTACGAAACCTGTTTTGGTGATGTTTCAACAAAATTTGGCATTTTTTGAAATATTCAGGCTTTAGCTGCTGTGTACCACTTAAATACAAGAATGGTAGACGCGGACGGTGTTTGTCCACCGTTTATAACGTAATACGCGCAAAAAATGTATTGTTAATGCATTTAACTATACATATATACTAAGAAAATGCATATTTGGGCTGAAGTCATTCAATCGTCTTGTATATGTATATATACCACAAAATTTTAACCGTTTTTGTAACTTAATAAGTGAACAACCAAAATTATTATCAGCTTTGCAACTTATTCATTTGTCTGTATATGTACATATATACGTGTATTTATGCTGCTGAGTTTGTAATTTTTATTCCCTTTGACTGTATACAGTAAGACCATTCAACTAGAAAAAATCCAGAAAAAAGTTGAATAACTAGAAAAAAACAGAAAAAAGTTAGAAAATAACTAGAAACATATCAGAAAAAAGTTAGAAAATAACTAGAAAAAAACCTGAAAAAAGTTAGAAAATAACTAAAAAAAACCAGAAAAAATTAGAAAATAACTAAAAAAACCAGAAAAAAGTTAGAAAATAACTAGAAAAATATCAGAAAAAAGTTAGAAAATAACTAGAAAAAACCAAGAAAAAAGTTAGAAAATAACTAGAAAAAAACCAAAAAAAAGTTAGAAAATAACTAGAAAATGACTAGAAAAAAACCAGAAAAAAGTTAGAAAATAACTAGAAAAAAACAGAAAAAAACTGGAAAAAAAACCTAGCATATACATACAACGTTCGGCCGGCCAACGTTCGTCACTTTTCGCGAAGGTTCGTCACCTTTTGCCGACGAAGCGATTTGACGTTGACAAATTGTGTCAAACATGATTTTTAGCTTCAGGGCACTCTAATAGACTTCCGCATGCAATAAACACAAAAATTTTGCTTCGTCACTTTCCGGCCAACGTTCGTCACTTTTCGCGAAGGTTCGTCACCTTTTGCCGACGAAGCGATTTGACGTTGACAAATTGTGTCAAACATGATTTTTAGCTTCAGGGCACTCTAATAGACTTCCGCACGCAGTAAACACAAAATTTTTGCTTCGTCACTTTCCGGCCAACGTTCGTCACTTTTCGCGAACGACGAAGCTCGTCGTACGCCGACGAAGAGGGAACTTTTTTTTGCACAGTACTGTACTAGAAACAGTTCTTAAAACAACTAGACACCCTCAAAAAAACAACTAGAATTCAGTTTCAGAAAACGTATATAAAGAGCACTAACGTGGCTGAACAATAAAGAAAATCATCAGGGAACACTCTCAAAAAATTGAGAAAGTCCAAGAAAGGGTTGGTGAAAAATCAGAAAAAAACCAGAAAAAAACTAGAAAAAAACCAGAAAAAAGCCAGAAAAAACGTAGAAAACAGCTGGAAAAAAACTAGAAAAAAACCAGAAAAAAGTTAGAAAAAAACCAGAAAAAAGTTAGAAAAAAACCAGAAAAAAGCTAGAAAACATTCTCTATAGGGTCAGAAAAAAACCAGAAAAAAAGTAGAAAAAAACTAGATCGTGAGACTGGCAGTTAGAAAAAAAACAGAAAAAAGTCAGAAAAAAGTTAGAAAAAATTAGAAAAAAAACCAGAAAAAAACCAGATATTCGTCAGGAAGAATTAGAAAAAAACTAGAAAAAAAACCAGAAAAAAACTAGATACTTTTTTCTAGTTTTTTTCTGGTTTTTTTCTAGTTTTTTTCTAGAAATAATTTTCCTGTGCCTTGCCTTCCTTCCTGTCCTGCAACCTGCAAGCATACATGGGCGTGAGGGGGGAGGTCAACCCCCCCCCCCCCCCAGAAGAGAAGGCATCGTCACCCCCCCAGACAGGTGCTTCACCCCCCCCCCCAGAATGCTTTCGAGGTACTCAGTACTCACGACGGCAAAATTAGTGGGCAGTGGCTGACGAAGGTAAAATGGTGGCTCACGGAGCGAAAATGGGTGTGTGGCTCACCCCCTCAAGAATCGGCCACCTGCCCACGTATGCCTGCAAGGCAAGGCTAATCCCGGCCCGCATGCTTACCATAGGTCTGTTGTAGCCAGGGGCGTACCCAGAACATTTCGGGTTAAATGCAGTTGGGGGGGGGGAATAGTGGACCTATTTTTTTGAGTAGAGCACCTTGGGGGAAGCTTTTTTGCTTCAAGAACCCCTATTTCATTTTTTGGATTTTCTGAGATATGACCCCCCGAAATCTGAACCCTAGGTGACGGACGTTTTCGCAATTTTTTTCCGAAGTCCTTGATTTTTGTGTTCTAATCGTGTCTAAATTCGCCAGAAACGTCCAATTTTTGACCAAATTCAAACTTGGCCTTAATTTAGGCTTGGGCTTTGGCTTAGGCTTAGGGCTTAGCAGTAGCGTAGCCAGGATTTTGCTGAGGGGGGGCCAGATATAATATATAGATATATAATATGGTCTGAGCCTGGGGGCGGCAGCCCCCAGAAGCTAGCGCTTTTTTAAAATTTTGAAATAAGATTTGCATTGAAAACTTAATTTCAAGCCACACTTGGCCAAGAAAGTAAAATGATCGCGGGGGTCTGGGGGCATTTTTGGGGGCATATATATATTTCTTGCTTCCCCCAAAGTGCTCTACTCAAAAAATAGGTCCACTATTTCCCCCCTCCCCCCCAACTGCATTTAACCCCAATTTTCAAGGGGTCATAGCGCAGAAAATCCTAATTTGTGGATAGGGGTTCTATTACAAAAAATGCTTCCCTTAAGGTGCTCTACTCCAAAAAATAGGTCCACTATTCCCCCCCTCCCCCCAACTGCGCTTGATCCAAAATTTAGTCCTCAAACCCTAGCCTATCTTCAACACATGCTCGTTTACAGGAGATTATTAGGGGAATGAATTCCGACCCCTAAGAACAAAACAAGATAGAACAACAAAACCCTTGTAGTTTTTGGTTTTTGTGGCGAAAAAATTTTCTGCCCGTCCCCCGTCCCGCAATAGTTCAAATTGTTCGTGTTCGTGTTCGTCGGGTTTTGGGGTTCTGTTTTGCTATATTTAGTATTAGCGTAGCTATAGTAACGTATGAAAACGTAATATTTAACCATTTTTTTTCGTGTAAAAATAGTGCTTTATCTTAAATTTGGTGCGCCCCCCCCCCCATTTTGGTCGATGCCCCCCCCCATCCTGGGGGGGGGGGCTGCCCCCCCCCCATCGCGCCCCCCCCCATAAAATTTTGCCTAAAAATATGCCAGAATAGCGTACTTAAAACTATTAAGAAATAAAGATTATTGCCATTTTCGCTTCACGGATAAAAAACTTTCGATTCGATTTAAAAAACACTATTGGCCATAACTTACTGCAGTTAACGCAAAACGTGTGTGTATTGTGTATACAGAAGTTACGATCACACTAGCACCAGTGGCGTAGCGAGGGTAACATATCGTTAGGTAGCGTAACACTCAGTAATTTTGGCCCCCCGTCAGCGTTTAGGGCCACCCTCGGATAAAAAATTTGGGCTGCATAGCACCTCCGCGCCCCCCGGTAGACAGAGAATCCTAAAAATTTTCGCTCATAATGGTGATCTGGCCTCTTCCTTATTCCGAGTCTGGCTGCTGACTAGCACCGGTATTCATAAAATTGTAAACCAGGCTTTTTATCCCATGCCCAGCTTAAAATCCCGGCTTTTCGTATTCATAAAACCTAGCTCGGCTTTTTATCCATTACTTAGTGGTTTTCTTAAAAATCAAGCTCAGATTATTGTCCCGGCTTCCACATATATTTTATTGATTTTTCCATGAAGACTAAAAAGCTCGGAGAAGCCAAGCTTGAACATTTTTGGATTGAACAAAAAGCTCGGATAAAAAGCCAGGCTTGTGTGTAAGCCAGCCTTTTTATCCCCGTTTTCAAGCCAGGCTTGGCGGCTAAAAAGCCGAGCTTTTTGTCTCTTCTTTCATGAATACGGGCCTGGAGCTTTGCCACTTGGCAGCCTCGTGTTCGGTAGCGATGAAGTTTTTCCTTAAGTATTTGCAGATTCTGATAATGCTATCTCTAGTATATAATGTTGATTGATGATATTATGTAAATGGAAACCAAACGAATTCTGACATCAGTTTTGTCATCCGCTGTGAAGGAAGCTGTGAAAGAATCCCAACTAAATAGGACTGGGGTGTCCAGGTTTGTGCTTATGGTGTTGTCAAGTTAAATTTTATATTTCGAAAAATTTTTGTTTTGTTTTGTGAGCAGTAAAAAAGTTGACCGGACTTTCAGTTTTCTAAGAAAGCCCTAGCAAGCCCTGCTTTGTAGTATATAATTTTTTGTAGTCAAAAAATATAATATTATTTTGTAGTATATATACTAGAATTGTTTGCTAGCATGTGAGTTGTGCTCACAACAAAGAGCCGTTGTAGGGAAAATTAATGTCATGGTGTACTTCGACGCTGTAATTATGTATTTATATAATATTGCTGTGCTTTAGTGAAACCGCGACGAGAGTTTGCAATGTGACTGAGGCGATTTTCATTCATGGATTGAAGGACACGTATTTTGTCGAGGTTTGTTTAAACTGGTTTGGTGGCAATCCATTGCTAATTTTTAGTATATAGTCTGTGTTTCTTTTTATCTGGATCTGACGATTAGTTATTCAAGTTTAGATTTTGAGTCATCATGATAAACTGATAAAGCGATGTACATTTTCGGCGAACTTCAGTAAGGGGATATCTTATAAAGCGGACCTAATTCTATTTCAAATTATGATTTTCAAAATGATTTCTTCTCAAGCAATTCTGAAAAGGGGATAAATTGATTACATTGTTATATAAAACAATATTATATATATTATCTTTAATATAATATGTAAGTCAGAGGCGGATCAAGGCTGAAAATTTGGGAAGGTCGCAACGTCGCAGCAAGAAATAATCGACAGTTATACCCCCCTTTTTGGGGGTTTTTTGTGTTTTGCCTGTTGTTTTTTGTTTTTTTTTTTGGGGGGAGAGAAAAAAAAAATTTTTTTTTTTTTTTTTTTGAATTTCTCTTTTTTACAACTTTTTTACACTTTTTTACACCTACTTTTTTACACTTTTTAACACTTTTTTACACCTACTTATATATATTAGTGATCGAACGGGATCCCGAATCCCGATCCCGAATCCCGAGGGTAAAATCCCGATCCGGTCCCGATCCCGATCCCGAACGCAAATCCCGATCCCGATCCCGAACGCAAATCCCGATCCCGATCCCGAACTCAAATCCCGAAATTTTCGGGATTTTGCAAAAGTTTTTGCACGTCCCAAATTTTCAATTTCGTGTAAATTTTCTAAAAATTTTCACTGGGGGCTCCGCCCCCAGACCCCCACTACTATATGACATGATAACTTTGTTACAGTAACAGTTGTTGTTCATCACTTATCTTGTTTATTGTGTGTTCAAGTTCTCATGTGGCCCACACAGCGGTGGACGCGGATCAAAATTTTCGATCCGCGACCCAACCCAACCCAGCCCGCGGCTCAGCACTCGTGGGCAACCCGCAATCCAACCCGCGCTGTAAAAGCCTACCCACTACCCTCTTTGACCCACCGTTCCATAAAACCTATGTACCTGTTAATTATTTTTAGTGACATGTGTACATAGTGTACATCTTGACGTTATTCACACTGCTACTTTAAACGAACTTTGCACTATTACGCATTACTCTAATTTCTCTAAAATTGGAGTCCGACGTCGTAAATTTGTCAGGTTTTGGGGGTCGGGAAAAATTTAGCGACCCGCGCAGGTTGAAGTGGGTACCCAAGGGTCGACCCTAGGCTCAAATTTTCCGACCCAATTTCCGATACGTCTCCATTTGCCCAAATTCAGTCTAAAAATATAAAATTTCCAAATTGGATTTTTAGAGTGGCTGCTGATCCCATGCTGATGCAAATTTGTGACTTAATATCGCTTGCTTTCATACATGTAACGGGGTCAAATTTTTTTGGGGGGAGGGTGCCTTTCCGGCCAAACTTTGGAGACCCTCTCCCCTGATTGACCAGAAGCACCCCAAATTCTTCAAAATTCCGTAAAATTTACGCAAAATTGCCATTTTTACTAAATTTAGCCCAAATTTTCGGGACCCTTCCCCCCCTACCCCTCGATTTTGGGGGGTCCCCTCCCCCCCCCTCTCATACGTGCTTGCAAGGGCGTAGCCAGGCGTTGAGTCGCAAGGGTCGCGACCCCTTCCTTTTGGTAGAACCTGAAGAAATTATCAACAAGGGTCTACCCTTTGGTTTTCACGTCCGGCCGAAAAAATCTCTGATAATTGACCAAATCTGGCCAAAAAATCAAAAAAAATTCGAATTTTTTTCCTGGAGGCTGCTGCGCCCAGACCCATGCAACTCTGTGGCTGACTATTCCTTGTTATTATCCTTCTTCAAAGCCTATGAATGACTACAAGGGTATATACATATGCTGCATTTACTTGTGTAATACAGTGTCTGATGTGACGCTCCCATCTTTTGTTTTAATTTTGCTGTCTAAAAAAATTCTGATATATACGTCTCCAGTGACCAAATTCGGCCTAAAAACAGAAAAATTCTGTGTTTTACTGGCTGTTGCCGCCCCCAGACCCCCGCTACACTGAGTTTATTTAATTCAAATGACCAACACTGCATTTTGTTATGCAAAAAATGAATTCTGGCGGCTGACACCCCTAAAAACCCGGAATAGTGAGTGTAAAAATGTGAGCAAAAAAGTAGACAGGTGCAACCCCCCCCCTTCTCAAAATCCTGGCTACGCCCCTCGCCCCTGCATGCATGCTTGCTTTTATCTGTCGTAAAAGTGTAACGCAGCACTTGGCAATTATTGCAGCAAACACAACATTTTTAGTAAATTTCTGGTTCGTTCGGCTGACACTGAAGAAAGTGATAACTGATTTGGCCGATAAAGGCCGAAAATCCAATTACTAAATACCTGACTTCTGGAGGCTGCCGCCCTTAAACTCCAGCAATGCTTACAAATCAGTATCTCACCTTGTCTCGGACATTTCACGTTGTGCGTCGATACTATCTTACTATATACTCAGTATTCTGGTGTCAGGGTATCTGTTTCCAATATTTGTGTACTTCCCCCACGGGTATTTTTTTTTTACGCCCGGGGGTCTCGTGCCCGGTCCGTCCCCTCCGCCCGCGGGGCGGGGGAGCGGGGCGGGGGGGATAGCCGGAGCCGGGCCGGATACAAAATGTTGGAATTTTTTTTAAAAATTCCACAAAAAACTCCGCAACGACCCGGTGTCCCGGGGGGTAAGGCGCCGGTCCGGCGCCCGGGGGTAAAAGCGCTGCCGGTCCCGCGCCGCCCCGAGCGAACCCTGCCCGAGTCCGGGAGGACCGAGGGGGGGGGTGAGGGGGCGGGAGCCGGAGCCGGAGCCGGAGCCGGAGCCGGAGGCAGTGTTTTACAAAAAAAATTCAATTAGTAAAAAATGTTGACAATTGTGAAAAAATTTTCAATTTTTTTCGAAACAGCATTTTTTAATGTTTCAACAGTCACGCCCCATTTCTGTACATATGTCTTTACACACTCATACGACCACTAGCCACTGACTGGTCCCGTTTTTGGTGATCTCACAAAAAATTTTCATCAACATTGATAAAAAGTCAAAAATTTGGTCAAGTCAAATTGACCAGTATGGCACTTTGACTGCGGTGCCAAGGGCAGGTATCAGGAGTCAGAGGGAGCTGGTTCTTCAGGCCTTCAGGGTGTCCGTCTGAACCTCCCCCTTTTAGTCAAACCTTGCAAGATGGTGAAGAATATATATACGTATATAAGAATATATATATACATCCAAAAAATAGACAAATTTGGAAAAGATTGCACTTTGTAGAAGATACGACGCCGTAAATGTCTGTAGCTTCCGGGGATTACCGCCCGCCCCCCCTCCCCCCAACCCCTGTAATTTAGGCGTATATCAGCCACGTTGTAACCAGGAAAAAATCTTTAGGGGGAATGACTTTTCGATTTTTTGTAATGGGTGAAAATTAACTTTTTTGCTATTTTAACACAAAAATTTGCGAAATAACAGCACATGCACATGCAAACATATTTGACCGGCCGAAAACATCAGAGCTAAAACTCAAGTTCAAATCACTAAGTCACATAGTTACAAGCTTATAGGGGTCTGGGGGCGGCAGCGTGAGTGTGAGAAACTTTTGATTTTTAGGCCGCGTTTAGTCAATTGGAGACGTAAAAATACACATTGCTAGAGAGGGGTAGTCATCTCCATCACAACTGGCAGTAATATAAGTACTGTAATCGACTAACTGCTTCGTTAATCTTGCGATCTTTTTCTCAAAATTTGAACATTTGGCCAAAGTTTGAACAATGAAAATTCTCCGGCTCCGGCACTTTTTTTGCCGGAGCCGGAGCCGGAGGCTCAAATCCGGCCGGAGCCGGAGCCGGATCCGGAGCCTCCGGTCGATCGCTATCCCGATCCCGATCCCGAACTTCAATCCCGTTCGATCACTAATATATATATTTCTGGTCGAATCTTTAAACATAGGCTCTTTTTGAGTATGTAGGTCAGGTCGAGAGCGCATCTGAAACTTATATACTTACCTCACCATTTTTTGTGCAGTTCTGAGTCTTGTAGCATTCTTAATGAAATATCAAAATTTTGCATGTGAAAAATTGCAAAGTGACAAAATTTTCAGGGTTGGCAAGTCTCGGGTTTGCAACCGAGACCGAGACCGAGACCGAGACCGAGACCAGGCAACCGAGACCACCGAAACGAGACCTACGAGACCGAGTCCAGCCCTTGGGGGACCTTTTTTCAAGTTTCAATTTTGAAAATTTGAAATGCTTTGAAACGTGAAAAATTGGTAATTAAGTTACAAAAAAGTGACCATTAGGTTAGGTTGTATGAGTGTATGAGTTGCGAGAAACTTAACATTGTAACGACCGGATGCATGAGAGTAATTGACTGTGGCAATACATAGGATTATTTTTCCGCTATTCTGTCAACGTTTGGTTATTTTTAAAAGTTTCGCACACTTCGCATGCCACAGGGCGTTTTATAGTGCATTGAAAACATATATTGGCACCTTGGCACTTGGCAGTCTGACTCGGGTGCCAGCGTGGAATCGTTTGTGCTGGTTTGATGCTCCAACCACTCCATAGCCCAGAGCATTTGAGTGACCTAGGTTTTTTTAGATACTTAATGTTTTGACATGCGTTTAAAGGTTGGGGCTCAAGAAATTCAATTAAACTGCAACCCAATTCGCGCTTAGTAAAGTTGTAAGCCCACAAATTACAAATCAGCTACGAACTTTTGGTAAATGATGGGCAGTACTTTTACTGTTTAACACATGTATGTTTGCGAGGTTCCACATACACACAAAGATCGCTAAGTCAGACAACCCTTTCTAGCTCAAACTTTATTTTAAAAATTCTAGCTTGATATACAAAGTTTGAACTTGAAATTAGCCAAAGTTTGCCGGTGAACTGACATTCTTCTGCAGCAGACAGGTTTTACCATTTCATGCTTGGCATTCTATTTGGAAACTTAAATTGTAAAAAATCTTCTAAAAAAAATTATAAAAATTTTGGAAAATTTCAAAAACGTCAAGTCTCATCTGAAATACCGAGACCACCCTAT
Source organism: Trissonchulus sp. WLG1_4 (assembly GCA_030248245.1). Classification (NCBI taxonomy): domain Eukaryota; kingdom Metazoa; phylum Nematoda; class Enoplea; order Enoplida; family Ironidae; genus Trissonchulus; species Trissonchulus sp. WLG1_4. The sequence continues at coordinate 47,419 of JASANF010011844.1, read as the reverse complement.
GGCAGGTCTCGGTTTTCCAACCGAGGCCGAGACCGAGACCGAGACCGAGACCAGCCTAGTCTCGGGTTTTTTACGAGACCGAGACCGAGACCGAGACCGAGACTGCCAACCCTGAAAATTTTCCAAATATTTTTTACAAAAACTGTTTTGGCCAACGCCGTTTGCAATTTTCAAACAAGTTACCTTTCCTCTATACTTCTATACATAGCTCAAGAACAGCGAAAAACGTTGTGGTTTATGTACCTGTGACTGTTCAAAGTTTGTGCTGGGAAAAAACCCTATTGCGGGGAAAAACCCATTTTGTTTGGTGACCATTTTTGGCTAAACTCACCTATTGTTGCTACAAAAGTTAATTCATCTGGGCTAAAAACATGCGTAGACTTCATTAAAACCGTTTATTCGGCCGCAAAACGTCGTTTTTTGTCGTTTTTCCCCATACCCCGACACCCCTTACGAAACCTGCTTACGTGATGTTTCACCAAAATTTGGCATTTTTTGCAATACTAGTAAAGAAAAATGCCCTTGTCGGGCGCTCCTTGGGTAGAATAGGTTACTGTCTGTCTAAAGCGGAAAATACTTAGGCTGAGCTTGTAAAAGCATTGGTACAAGACTTTATTAATGAGAATATGCAATTCGTGTGAGCTCGTCAAAGTAGGTGGACTAGGTATACCTGTTGAGAATAGGAATATGATCTTCGTAGGGCAGACACTGTTTTCCGCACCCTATTCGCGCGACCTTCAGCTAAATTAAATCATGTGCTCATGGAACATAGAGGCGTTTTTACACTAACTCAACATTGGCAAATGGCAAAAACGTTACAGCGGGCACTCATAATAATTTTAGCTGAAATGTCGACTGTTGGCTGAACGGCTGAAATAATTCGGGGGTGTGCAAACAATCGGTCAGGGATTGCTAAGGTTCTCGGCTGACAAGGACGCTGAAAACCCTACTTCAACCTCGCACCAATGTATTTTGCACGCCATAAATGGGTCAATTTAGGTCGCAGTTTCTTGTAAGCTCTTGTTTTTCGATTATGGACTCTCACATTATGGATTTGTTCCTACTGTAGCTTACACACATCTAACACAATATGCATAATTTAAATATGATCGAATGAAGTAAGTCGAATGAAGTAAGATGCTTACTACGTACATATACATATATTACGATCAAACGATCAGTTAAGGATCTGGATAAGGTCTGCAGTTATCTCACAGAACCTTTTTATCAAGCATATATACTTTACAACAATAATAATAATATGAAAATACAATTGAAACAAACCCAGAACGGGCTGTAAGTTCGCGCGAATAGGGTGCGGAAAACAGTGTCTGCCCTACGAAGATCATATTCCTATTCTCAACAGGTATACCTAGTCCACCTACTTTGACGAGCTCACACGAATTGCATATTCTCATTAATAAAGTCTTGTACCAATGCTTTTACAAGCTCAGCCTAAGTATTTTTCCGCTTTAGACAGACAGTAACCTATTCTACCCAAGGAGCGCCCGACAAGGGCATTTTTCTTTACTAGTTCACTCTCTTTTTCCGCTGTAGTGGAAACGAAGCACAGAACATATCATTACATATAGCTATGACGGCTTCACTGCCTGAAGCGGACTAATGTAGTATATATGTACGTAAGTGTACATGTGTAGTGTGTACATGTATGTACAATACCTATGTAAAATTTGACCCCTTCGCTTCCCGTTCGAGGGGTGTTGGAATCCAGGTATATAGGTTCTAGACAAAAACAAACCACGGATTCGTAATCAGGGACATCAAAATTTAAGTTTTGAAAGTTTACCCCTTCGACACGTTTCGGGGAGGGGGTACCCTGAGGGAGGTGGTGGGGTCGCAGGGGAGTCAACGAGCGTCATAGACAAAAATAGACCTCAGAGTCGTGTTCAGGGAGTCAAATAAATTACGCCTATGAACATCGAAATCCGAATTTTCAAAACTTGACCCCTTGGATCCGTTAAGGGAATAAGGGGGGTACCCTAGGAGGGGGTCGTAGGAGAGTTCACGAGAGTCACAGACAAAAATTAACCTCGGATTCGTGTTCAGGGGGTCAAATTACCCCAATGGACATCAAAATTTCAAATTCGAAAAAATTGACCCATTTTGACCCCCTAGGTGGCACCCTACGGGCCATGGGTGTCCAGAGTGGGTATAGGCAAAAATACATCCCAGATTCGTGTTCAGGACACCAAACTACCCCTAGAGACAAATTTTTGAGAATAAACTCGAAAAAAAATTTTTGACCCCAAAAATGCAAAAGGGTCCCGACCCCGAGTCCCCTTTGGGAACACCCTGGGGGGGGGGGCAGTCTGTGGGGCCATGGGTATTAATATAATATGTTCGCAAGTTCACAATCCATATTACACGAAAAAACTTGAACTATCATGAAAAACAAACAGCAAACCTAATTATTCTACTGTGAAGATACGTACGCGCATACATGACATACAGCCAACGGGGGGGTACCGTCTAGGGGACTATTCAACATCTGAGCAAGAAAGCGATAATACCAGTGAATGCACAGCATATGGGTTTATATTCGTATACAAAACGACAGACCTCCAGCTATAACCATGATAGCTCCACTTGCCAGTACTTAGGTATTGCCAAGGGGTGTACACACACAAAATTTCGTGGAAAAAGCTCTTCTATATTTTGAGCTACAAAATTCTCAAAATCCGCAATAGTGCTAAATTTTCCTATTCTAGGGTTGGGCGCTATCGCGCCAACCCTGATTTAGGTTTTAGCTGCTGCGTACCACTTAAATCCAAGAATGATAGACGCGGGCGGTGTTTGTCCACCGTTTCTAACGTAATAAGCGCAAAAATCTGTTTTTAATGCTATTAAATACGGAAAAAATGCATATTTGGGCACAAGTCATTTCTGCCAAAAAGGGTCGATTTTTGAAGAATCATTGTGAGTCACATGGGTGTCGGAGAAACGGTTTTTTTAGTAAAAACTGCAGCCTAAGAGTTGTAGAACACGATGAAATTGAGTTTATACTCATTGTAATACAACAACCAGAAAAAGTTTATATAGGGTTTTTTAATTTTATTAGTGTAACAGTTAGGCGAAAGATGGCCGTTATAACAGCCGCGACTCGCGAGCATTAATGGATCCGATTTATGTGGAGCACAGGACGACCCGAAAAGTTGAAAATAGGGTTTTTTTCCCGCACCACTATATATACATATATATGTACGTGTATTTATGCTGCTGAGTTTGTAATTTTTATTCCCTTTGACTATATACAGTAAGACCATTCAACTAGAAAAAATCCAGAAAAAAGTTAGAAAATAACTAGAAAAAAACCCAGAAAAATTCTGGAAAAAAAGTAAAAACCTAGCATATATATACATACTAGAAACAGTGCATAAAACAGCTAGACACCCTCAAAAAAACAACTAGAATTCAGTTTCAGAAAACGTATATATATAAAGAGCATTAACGTGGCTGAACAATAAAGAAAATCATCATGGAACACTCTGAAAAAAATTGAAAATGTCCAAGAAAGGGTTGGTGAAAAATCAGAAAAAAAACAGAAAAAAACTAGAAAAAAACCAGAAAAAGCCAGAAAAAACGTAGAAAACAGCTGGAAAAAAACTAGAAAAAAACCAGAAAAAAGTTAGAAAAACACCAGAAAAAAGCTAGAAAACATTCTCTATAGGGTCAGAAAAAAACCAGAAAAAAGTAGAAAAAACTAGATCGTGAGACTGGCAGTTAGAAAAAAACCAGAAAAAACTAGATATTCGTCAGGAAGAATTAGAAAAAAACTAGAAAAAAACCAGAAAAAACTAGATAATTCCTTCTGGTTTTTTTCTAGTTTTTTTCTAGAAATAATTTTCCTGTGCCCCCAGACCCCTGCAACTCTTTGGCTTAGAGTTCCTTGCTTTTATCTTGCGTGAAAGCATGTGCGTATGCAGTGGCGTACCCAGAAAAAAATTTCGGGGGGGGGATGACTTTTCGATTTTTTGTAATAGGTTAAAATGCACTTTTTAGCAATTTTAACACTCGTAAAACGCCTTACAAACGCAAGACTACTAAAGCACAAGGCTGCAGGGGTCTGGGGGCGGCAGCCCCCAGAAAAAAAAATAGGGAAAATTTTCGATTTCTTGGCCAAATTCTGTCAATTGGAGGCGTATCAAAAAGTTTTTCCGGCCAGACCATCAAAACCAAAGGACACAAGGTTGCAGGGGTCTGGGGGCGGCAGCCCCCAGAAAAATATTTTTCCAATTTTCCAAAAGATTTTTCCAATTTTTAGACCGAAATTGGTCAACTGGAGACGTATCAGAAATTTTTCGACAAAATTTAAAACAAAACATGGGAGTGTCATATCAGACGGTGCATTCCACAAGTATATGTAGCATAATATACTCGTGTAGACATGTACATGCAGCATAATGTAGCTGTGTATACATGCATAGGCGTTGATGAAAGACAATAACGAGGAATAGTATATAAGCCACATAGTCGCAGGGGTTGGGAAAAAAAATTGGGAAAATTTTTGATTTTTAGGCCAAATTTAGTCCATTGGAGACGTATCAGAAAATTTTTCCGGCCGGACCATAATAACCCTTGTGTAAAAAATCACTGGGGAAAAATTTCGGGGGGGGGGGAATTTCCCCCATTGCTATGTATTTGCTTAATACACTGTATAGTGTATCGTTTTAGCTGTTTTATTGGTACAAAAATGACATTTTCTAGTAAATGTATACACAGTTTTTAATCAAAAAATTTCGAAAAATTTGCAATTTGTTAGCTTCCGACCCCTTACCGGACCTACATTTTTGTAATTTTCGTTATTTTTAATTGCAAATTTACGTTCGATACAGCTGGGGTCGAAAATTAGCATTGTTTTTTGATTGAAAAATGGTAATATGTGTAGTTTTTTGTGTTAAAATAGCAATTAAGTGCATTTCAACACACTTCAAAAAATCGAAAAGTCATTCACCCCCCCGAAATTTTTTTCTGGCTACGCCACACTGTCCCTGCCTGTCCCTGTCGCTAAGCCTAAGCCCAAGCCTAAATTAAAGCCAAGTTCAGATTTGGTCACAAATTCGACGATTCTGGTAAATTTGGCCAATTTTTCTAATGGAACGGGGTCAGGGTGCCTTTGTTTCGATTCGGAAAAATTGTAAACAATATTTCAACTCCATTTAAGGTGGCGCTTAGGGAAACCAACTTTGGCGTTTAATTTTTTTCAGCTGCATTTTTGATCATAATATCTTGAAGAAAAGTTGTTCAGAATGAAAAGGGCTTTCATTTGATGTGCATATTGTGATTAAAAAATTTTTTCGAATTTTTTTGACAATTTTGTAATCGTAGCTTAAAATTTTTTGTTTCAATATAAAATGATCACTCATATCACTGAAATGTGCGGTTTTTTAGCTTTAAATTGATGTATTAAACATAAGAATACGTTGAAGCTTTGTTGAGTAATTTAGCCGTGAATATGCAAATCAAAAATGAAAAATCTAAAAAGCTGATAAATCTTCGAAAAAGTCAAATTTTTGATTTAATTTCTCAAAAAATTGAGTATGGCTTTTGGTAACTTTTTCAACGGAAACATGCAGTCCTAGAAAAGGTCTAATTTTTGAAAAAGTGAAACGTGTGGGCAAACCTTACATTTTTGTGTAGCGAAATCGACTACTTTTTTTGGACCTGGGTCCCAGCTGCCGATTGCGATCGAGTTGAAAATTTGCACAATGAAAGAAAGAATATAAATGCAGACGTGAAAGTTTTTCGATTTTCAAATTTTGGCTCGCAGCACTTTTTGTAGTCGCTCAAACACAAAGGATTTTTGAAAAATCGTTTTTTTGCAAAATCAAAAATAGAAATAAAAAATCGAAGATCAATCACGTCTAGAGTTTTGAAAGATCTTTCTATTGATGCCAAGATCGTCAAAATCGGTTGAAGTTTCGCTGAGCTAGGTCAAAAATAATATTAGTGTGAATAGGAAATTCGACATGGTCATAAAATTTGACACATTCACATTAAAGTGCTGAAAGGTATTGTAAATAGGTTTTTTTGAGGTCTCTTTGATGTAAAATCAAAATGGTATTAGTACTGACAGCATGAGCTTAGCGCCAAACATGACTTTTTGAGGTGAGCGCCACCTTAAACACGTTTTGAACAGAAAAAACGCTAGTTTCCAAAAAAAATTGCGAAAACGTCCCTCACGGAGCAGTGGCGGATCCAGGGGGGGGCCCGGGGGCCCCCGCCCCCCCCCCCCCCCCTTTGGCAAAGAGGGCCCCCTCAAAGAATTTTCCGATACGTTCCCAATTCATCAAATTTGGCCCAAATATCCAAAAAATTTCCTGGGGGCTACTGCCCCCAGGCCAACAGAACTTTTTAACGTAGTTCTCATCAGGGTTGTGCACCGGAAAATTTTCCGCGGAAAAAAATGTTTTTTTCTGGAAAAAAATGGAAAATTTTCCGGGGGGTCGGAAAAAAAAGAAAAAAATGGAAAAAAATTACAGGCTGAAAAATAAAGTTCTAAACTGTCAAAAACTATGTTTTTTTGACACCATTCAAGCCTTATTCTTGCTGTTAAATGTATATATTGTGTATTATATGCCTATACGTACGTACGTACATGCATACACGCGCTTGCTGCCTACCACTGATGCGCGGTTTCTAGCTCCACCCATTATATGGTTATACCTTCATTGATTGGCTGATTTTAGCTCCGCCTACACTTTCCTATTGGTGTGCTTTTTATTAAGATTGACGTGGAATGTTCCAGACTAATCTTGATCCGCATAATAACATATTCCAATGGAGTAGCAAATTATAGAAACATACGTACAAAATAGGTATATATAACTGTTTATCCGTTGCGTTTGCGTGCATTGCTAATATTGGTCATGGCCCATGGGATTTCGCAAACAATATTTTTTCACCCAAGCTTATTTTAGTCCTGTTTTATTTGCATCAATCTCCGGTTTTTGAATTTATATTTTAATTATATAATAATTATTATTATTAACATATAGTTTTTAAATTGGTACTTTAATTATATAATAATTATTATTATTGTAATACTTATTATCATATCATAATCATATATTTTCCTAATTACTACAAATTCCATGCTTTTTTATTACATTTTTCGGCAATTCGTCTTTCGCATGTAGAATATATATCGCCATCAGGGTGCTTAGTACTTACAGATTATGTTGTAACTATATTTGCTGAGAACTTTTTGAGAAAGAAGAAAAAGGATAAATAAGTTAGGATTTTTAATTTTTATACTAAATTTCGGCGTTAATTAATTTGCTAGATACTGGAGTTAGGAATTTTTAGAATTTCTAAGAACACATTCTTTTACCGACGGATTATTCGTTGTTGTTTAGCATTGCAATAATTTGATTTCAATCCGCTACTTGGATTAACATAGGTAAACTGTTTTAGTATGAATAGAAATTGAGGCGTGTTGATAACATACTGTATATACATTATGATTAACATACTTGAATTAATTAAGGGCCATGTTTATCGGATTAAATTAAGTGGACTAAATTTTGTGTTTAAAGAAAGTTTAGTAAGGGAAGAAACTGAATTAGTTAAAATACATAATAGCAAGAGTACCTGGCATATTTCTAGGCAAATTTTTAGGGGCGGGCGCTGACCAAATTGGGGGGGCCACCAAAGTCACGATAAAGCACTATTTCTAGGCTAAAAGACTTCCATTCCATTTTTCATACGTTATTATAGAATATAGCTAGCTACACTGATACTATTTTTAACATCAAAAGGACACAAAAGCCATAGCAAAACGACATCACTACACCTATAGCCGCCCAAACGTCGGCTTGAGAAAATATTCTGGATCATGGGATCACCCGGCGTGAGATGGGGGGCGCCCACTCACACATGCCAGAGTACATACATGCATAAATCAGTAGGTAATAAGGTGAACAAAATATTTATATATAAGCACTTTCAAGTGTAGTTTTAACAGTTTAGGTTTCAATCTTGAAGCGAAAGGGCAATCACCATGCCAGGACGCCCTAAAGATTTAAATTTATGGCGCCATTTTAATGTGGAAAATAAGGACGGGAAAGTTCTTGCTAAGTGCAAATTTTGTGGCCAGGAATATGCAAATAATCGCACACGAATGCACAAACACTTGAGTTCAAACTGCAAAAAAATACCGGAAATTACTAAAAAGCAATACGTTGGAAAATCGGAGGTTTCTACTGTGGCCTCATCGTCAACAAAACAGTCGTCTTCATCTAGCTCACTGCTTTCGCCACAAGGGTCTGAATCCCTCAGCTTAGCTGGAAGTGAGTGCTCTCGATCCAGATCTCCTCACATGCGTCAACGATCTCTTGTGAGCCCGTCAACAGGCTTAATTGACAAAATGACAAAAAATGAGCAAGAGATTCTAGATGCCTTGCTACTTCGCGCTGTTGCTACCAGCAACGTTCCACTCAGTCTTTTTCAAAGCAGCACTCATTGGGCTGAGTTTTTTCAACGACTTCGACCTGCATACCAGATACCTAATAGGCGCAAACTTGGTGGCAAACTCTTGGACGACGAGTTCGAACGGGTCAAAGCTGAAGTACAACAACACGTGGCGACCTCTCCGAGTCTGTCAATATCTACGGATGGTTGGACCGATGTCACAGGGGCATCGATTGTCAACTTTTTTGTGTATACCGAGGAAGGAAAAACTTTTCTTTGGGATTATGAAAACACCGGGACACACCAGCAAACAGGCGACTATACTTTTCACTTGATTGATAAGCACTTAACAGCTGTTGGGCCAGAACGGGTCGTTTCTTTGATGACGGACAACGCGGAGTACATGAAATCGGCATGGAAAAGCTTGCAGTCCAAATATCCATGAATTTCTTGTTATGGATGTTTGTCCCACTGTCTTAATCTACTGGCCAAAGATATTTTCAAGCATCTCACTCCAATTTTTGGAGAGTCTGGTACTGTTGTGGATTTTTTTGCCAAACGCAAGATTCCTAAAGCCGTTTTCAAGAAGTTGCAAAAGGAGAATGCGGATGCTGTTGGCAGCAAGTTCGCTTTTCTTCATCGCCATTGTGCAACTCGTTGGGGATCTTACGCTCAAGAACTGCAATCTCTTCTTGACAGTAAAGAGATAATGCAGCAAGCTGTATACCACCCAGAGCTTACGCGATCGACGTCGACAGAGCTGGCTTCGGCACGGGACACTGTGCGAAAGATATTATGCAACGATATTTTTTGGGATAAGGTCAGCAATGATATGATACACTCAGATACTACGTAGTAGGTAGGTAGTAGGTACCATACATGTCATGTTATTCAATTGTGGTATACAATGCGTACGGTATACGCTTTTATGTTAACTCTTTAGCAAATCTGTAGCTCCTAATACAGATAACAGCTATTCTAAATTGTCATCTTTCAAATCCAATCCAAAGGCAAACCTTCATAACTGACAACCATAGATGTACATGAGGGGCCTATGGGGGGGGGGGCAAGACCCTCTCACCGATCAGATATAACCATCGGGACTACCCCCCCTTCTTGGCGCTTAGAAAAAAGGTGACCTGAAACTCAAAATTTGCCCAAATCTTATATAATCAATCACCCCTCTACAGGCTGAGACCCCGTGTACATATAATTATGCTGCAAACTTTCAACTTTTAAATCAGGATTAATTGGTTCACTTTTTCACTTTCAGGTTTCTGGCGCTTATGACTTAATGGCACCCCTGAAAAAGGCTATCAACACATCGCAAAGCGATTCTTTTACAGTTGCTGAAGTACCTTCATTGCTGAAGCAATTGTCCGTTACTCTCAAGGACAAAATTCGCGGTAGTCCGCTTAGAATAAGCCAGGAGGAGCAGATGGAAAGAAATATAGATAAAAGAATCGAATACGCATCTCATGCTGTTCATTATGCAGCTAACATATTACACCCTAAACTTCGTGGCTCTAGTCTGTCCGTAGACGAGGACCAACAGGGCATGGATTACATAGATGCTTTGCTTTCCCGAATTCCAAAGTTTAGCCCGAATAAGTTGGTTAGTTAGTGCAGTGTGTGTACATTAGCCTGAGGGTCTAACAGCACAGACTTTTAGATTTGAGTGGCCACTGTTTTGTGTTTTACAAAGTTTTCATCGTTGTGAAGCTTCTTAAAGATATTTTTTTTTACTTCGACAAGTCTTAGACTGTTGTCAAATCGACTTCATATTTGCCACCTATTTGCCAAACTTCGGTGTATATATGGCTCTTCAAATGACGCGTGTAAAGAATAATTGATCCGCCATTCACCGCTCCAAAAAATGTTGAACAGTGATAAAAAAAATATTCACTAGCCTCAGTACTCTCGATGTCTGAAATTTGTTCTTTTCTTAACGATATCATATATATATACTCTGATCTGCCTCAGTGTTCAACATTTTTTGAACAGACTAATATTATATACATGCTTTCGTACAGAAGCTTTAAAATATATACTTGCTACGTATTTTAGGAAATTCAAACAGAACTGCTGCATTTTCGTGCTAAAACAGGTCCGTTTTTATCTCAATCGGCCAACAGATTGGCGGGCCTGGTCAATCCCGGTGTATGGTGGAAGGGCTACTTCAAGCATTCCAAACTGGCTGACTTTGCCGCCTGTTTAATGAACCTGCCCTGTTCCGCTGCTGCTACAGAGCGCAACTGGTCTATTCGTGGTGCCATACACTCAAAGGTTACCTATAGCTACGAAGCTATAAGTTGATGTGTGTTCGCTTTAACATGGCATAATTCGTACTTTACATACATACTGTAATCGTTTCACTGCTTTTATCTCAATTCTGATATTCCCGTTATTGGTTTACACATGTATATATTAATCAGTTGTGTAGCTAGCAAAATGGACTTTCAAGTCTTGTCAGTTTTATTTAAGTTTAAGTGACTATGTTCAAAATTTGATAAAAAACTTCACGACTTCAAAATACCTATCAATCTCAGACAAAAATATGGTCCTAAGTTTTGGGCTAGACTGAACTTATACCACTTGTTGTTGATTTATACAGATTCGAAATCGTTTAACAACCGAGCGGGCAGGGAAACTGGCGTATATTAAACACAATATTCTACTAATTGAGAAACTTGAGTGCCGTCCTATCACATCCACACCCCAGCAAAGTACTTCTGAATTGGAAGCTACATCCACGCCCCAGCAAAGGACTTCTAAATTGGAAACCCTAGCGGAGCCTGGTCCATCTACCTCTAGAGCAGCGACGCCGTGTTCTTCGAGTGGGTAGTAGGTACTACATAAGTGTTTCAATGAGTTAGGAAACTATCTATTTCTTCCAGTAAGTCAAGTATTTCTTCCATTCGCTATTAATCTCAGGTTCTATTCTATTCGTACCGTATACTAAATCACATGTGACTGTGAGTATGTGACTTCTCTTTTAGCACAACTGGAGGTTACGCCTTACCCAGAGATTGCCAACGTACAGTGTTGAATTAATATTAACAATGAATTATACCAACCAGAATGCCTACACCACCTCGCTATGCCTACACTTGCATACGTACGTAGATTGCACGTGGAAATACGCAAGAATAGTTAGTTTAAATTTTTTATGTTGCATATTCTTATTTGTATTAAGTGTTTTTTTAGACGTAGTTCTCATTTCTTCTGAATCTGATGCTGCGAGTGACACTAGCTTCGAATTTTATGGCTTTACTGACGAAAGTGACATCGCAGACGTAAATGATGTTCCGGAGGACAGTGATATTGATATCACAGGATAACTTTTGCATAAATGAACTGTTTTTGGATATAGTTTACGGATACGATCAAGGACATTTGTTATAAACTGTTCCTGGCTGGAATTTATTTTTTTGTCATCATTTTTTCTCCCGCTTCTGGTGACTCCCCCCACAGACATCGAACTATGTGTACTCCTCTAAAATTCGCAATTCGAAGGGTGACTACGGTGGAGTTTAGTCATGTGTGCCCCCCTATGACCTATATTGAGCTATAGCTATTAGCACTTAAAATGCTTTCAATTAGATTCTCAAGCCGAAAAAATTCCAGCCTGGAATAGCTTAAGAACGTACGTATCTATTTTTATGTGCTCTGAGTTGCACGGCTTCCAAAAAACGATCGCTTAACGTTCTCGTTTCAACCCAAAAAATTAGAAGCAAGCTTGTCATATTTTGCTTATTTAAATAATCAAGTCGTTCAGCTTGGAGTGTTCGATATTGTGTTTATTGCACTGTACGTATCTTACCTTTTACTGTAACACTGTGCAATATGTAGTGCAGTATATAAGAATTAAAGAAATGTTACTACGCATTTATGCCAACAATGATGATATCTGCAAAACAGTTTGTTAAGACTAAACATCTTAGGGCCTGTTTACCAATTCGGATTGACTGGATTAGATTAACTAGGTTAACTAAACAGAGAAGCATTAGACTTTTTAAAATTAGACACAGTTGCTTCTCTGTATTAATTGCACATATAAACTTGCAAATTTTTGGAAAGAAAATCAAATTCCATGTCGAGTTATTGCAGTTATTTCACTTAATCTAATCCCGTCATCCGAATTTGTGAACAGCCCCTTAGTATCGCTTACGCAATCAATGCAGTTAGTGTTACTGTGCAGGTGCCGTTAGTATTGTGTTGCGTGATTTGTCTAAAGTTAGCTGAATAAGATTGAGCTTAGGAGCCGTAGAATTAGCAAAAATTGAAAAGCAAAGCAAGTTAGACTATACTTAATGCGCGCTAGCAATGGTACGGGTGAAGTCAAATTTGTACTTGAAAGTACAGTTGAGGGAGGATAAGGCTAATGTTGGTGAGGTGATTAAGGCTTGAATACATTAATTAACTTGATTAAGCCTTGAATACTATGTGAAACTGAGACATACATGCCATAAATGGGTATATATTAACATAAAAATATACCTATTTTATGATCCTAATTTTTTTCCATTTTTTTCCGATTTTCGGAAAAAAATGGAAAATTTTCCGGAAAAAAATGGAAAATTTTCCGGCCTTCATTTTTTTCCGGAAAAATATCAACCCTGGTTCTCATTGTTATTATCTGTCGTAAAGGTTCATGCATGTATACATATATGGCTGCATTGTGCCTAGCCTAGCTTTAGCGCTAAATGTGCACTAAATAAAAGGTTTCTAGGCAGCTCTTTTTGTGCAATGGGTTGCAATTTTTGTTCATGCTAACGCAAAAAAATTTCAGTTCCCATCTTTTGTTTTAATTTTTCTAAAAAAAATTCTGATGCGTCTCTAATTAACCAAATTCGACCTAAAGTTTACAAAAATCTCCATTTTTTTCTGGGGGCTGCCGCCCAGAGACCCCTACAACTTCGCAGGAAAACCCACACGAAAAAATAATTTGGAAATATCACTGAAAAGAGGAGGAAAATTGAAGGAAAAATTTCCTTCACATATTTCCTCTTTATTTCCGTTAAATTTCCTCCAATAACAATTCTCACTTTCTGTCACATTTCAGTCACATTTCTGTAACATTTCCGCAACATTTCCTTCACTTTTCCGCCACATTTCCTTCATTTAGTCCAACTTTCCGTCACTTTTCGGCGCATGCTTTTCCTTTATATTTCCTTCACGTTTCAGTCATATTTTCTTTGCATTTCCTTAACTTTTTGGTCACATTTTCAACACATTTCCTTCACTTTTCGGTCATATTTCCTTCACTTTTTGGCCATATTTCCTTCACTTTACGGTCAAATTTCCTTCACATTTCGGTAATATTTCCTTCACCTTTCGGTCATATTTCCTTTATTTTTTCTACATATTTCTGCTAGATTTTGTTTACTTTTCCGTACATTTTCTTAAAAGTTTCTGCTACAATTGTCGTGCTTTTCAAATTTATACTTTTTTCCGCACTGTTACGAATACATTTCAGTTTAAGCAGACGTCATTTTCCATGCTTTTTTAGCAAGATTTCCACTGCTTATACATACTCAGTAAACTAAGCAGGCAGGATTTTTCCTGAAAATTTCTATTTTTTAGTGCCTAAAGCCTAAGCCTAAGCCAAAGCCTGGGACCGTATTCTCAAAATTACCTGCAAGTAAAGTTAGGCTAACTTTACCCACAGGTAAGGTGAAGGTAAAGTTAATTCTGTGGGTAAATGGTAAAGTTAAAATTGAAAACAAGGTTAGCGTCGACGGTTGAGGTTAAAAATTTGCACAATACACTAACTTTGGCTGCGAAACAAGATAAAGCACTTTTCAGGGCCGAATCTTAAGGGTAACCTTAGCTATCACATTGGCTTTAAGCATTGTTTGAGAATACGACTTTACCTTCACTTTACCTGTGGGTAAAGTTAGCCTAACTTTACCTGCAGGTAATTTTGAGAATACGGCCCCTGAACCTAAGTCTAAGCCCAATCCTGCTATCAAGCCTAAACGAACGTATAAAAATAGCCCTTGTCACCCAACTTGAACTGACTATAACATTGTAAATATATACTCGGTCGATTGTGATAATTTTACACTCATCGTGTTCAGAAAGTCAGATTTTATCATGTGAGCGTTTCGTTTCTACTAAATGTTCGTATTTTTGCGGAAAACTTTTTGTCACTTTTTAGCTAGAATTTTGACAGAGCGGATTTTTTGGCGAAATTGATACTAGTTCGAACTTTTAACTTGCTTAGATAAAAAAGCGCCAAAAATTGACCTATGGTGACTAACAAACCTGAAAAATGCAATGCGTTGTATACAGGAAAAAATTGAAGAATGGTGAGTGACAAGGGCTGTCCTTGTTGACCCAAGCCTAAGCCCTAAACCCAAGCCTAGACCCAACCCCAAGCCTAAATTAAGTCCTTAATTAATTTAATTGAGTTTAAATTTGGTCAAAAACAGGACGCACGATTCTAGCAAATTCGGCCAATTTTCGGACGGTATGGGATCAAATAGCCTCTGTTTTGATTCTAAAAATTCTAAAACAATATTGTGACTCTATTTAAGGTGGTAGTAACGAATGTGCAGTGTTTTTCAACAGGTTAGTACTCAATAATTATTTAACTTTAGAGCACATTTTTTATACTGTTAGAAAGCACTACTTTTCTTCTACATTTATGTGAAGTTTTATTTTTTAACTGCAAAGTTGATTTGTATGGCACATGCTCAAAGTAGACCAATTTGGCTTTTTTGAGCACTTCCAAATCTGGCCACTTTTTGACGAGTTTAAACAACAAAAACATGCCAAAAATATTTAGGCACAAATATTTAGGCACAAATATTTAAAAATAAATTATCTAGACCCAAAATGCACGATTTTATGATTCGTCATTTATTAACCGAAATATGAGCTTTCAAAGTCAAAAGTGTCTATTCACACTCAACTTTCGGGTTCTATATCTGCGCAAAAATATAAGCAAATTAAAAAATTTTAATTTTGGGTCTAGAAAATTTGCGAAAGTTTATTCGTGTTCATTTTCGTGTTTATGCGCTGCGCATGCGCTTAGAAAAGTGGCCAGAACTGTTAAATTTCGATTCTCCTGTTGTGTAGTTTGGCTTGTTGGCTTGGCTTGCTCCTAAAAATTTTTCACATGATCCCGCTAACTTTGCCATTTTGTGTAAATGAATCAATTTTTTACAGACTTTATTATTAAAAAGTGCAGTTTGAATCAACTAAATTTTTTCAAAAATTTAAAAACCACTGCACATTCGTTAGTACCAGCTTAAGCACATTTGGAACGGAAAAAGAATTTCAGTAAAAAAATTGTGAAAACGAAACGTCTCTCATTCAAGGTTCAGACTTCGGGGTGCAACTGAAGAATGGGGGGAAAATTACATTTCAACTTTTTATTGCCGAAAAATATCATTTTAAACGTTTTTTAGTGCGCTGAGTTCATTGGCTCATCATAGCTCAGAATCATTCAAGGGCTCATCATAGCTCAGAAAGTCCAAATTTGTGGATAGGGGTTCTATTACAAAAAATTAGGGATGGAAGTCTCGGTTTTTTTTCCGAGACCGAGACCGAGACCGAGACCACGAAACCGAGACTACCGAGACCGAGACCAAAATCCGAGACCGCCAAAACCGAGACTTTCGGTCAATTTTTGCCATTTTTTCACCTATTGGTTTGATGACTTTTTACAAGTTTTTAGGTAAACTTACAAGACCATGGTCAGACACCTTATGTATACATAAATTAACAGCTACATCACGGCAATGTTGGTTACGTTCCTGGTTCTTTCCTCCTTTGGTGTGGGTATGGGGCCGTGTCTACTTAAATACTGTGAAATTTTGACATCTGTCCCAAAGCAGACGCAATTTATCCTTGTTCACGCCAGAAAATAGCAATTTCAGACACTGTTTGGCTGAATTTAGTTAAAAATCGCTAAGCTTGTATTGGAATTACCAATGTTCTACTAAAATAGACACCCAAGATAAAAAGGGTTTTTAGCTCAAAAATTAGACCTGCGCGCCGTGACGCTCTTTCATTCTTTGCCTCCGGCGTGACACCCCTTTGAATTGTGCCCCCTCAATCCCCTGGGACTAAATTTCAGTTGGGAGTAGAGTCTTCCCTTCTCATATATCGAACTGCATAGTTCTGACTAGTGCGTCTAGTTGAACTTTCACAGATTTATTTTTGATTTTTTGCTAAACTCATACTAATTGGAAATTACAGTTAAGTATGTGAAGCAACCGATTGGCATAACAAAGTTGACCAGCCAAACACTAAAGATTGAAGAATAAAATATAATAAGAATCACAGTTCACACAGACAGACTTGAAAGGAAATATTAAATAAGAAACTTAATCATAAACATACATTTTTGTGTGTGTACTGTGTTTACTGTTAAACTAAACAACCACGGTAAAGCTGTTTTCGGAAAAAAATCGACAGAATCTCACTGTTTGATGTGAAATTTTGGTGAAATAAAAACTTCCGAAAAAAATTTTCTGCCAAAAATATAAACCAAAGGGGGGACCACAGGAAACTTTTTCACAGATTTGAAAAACCGAGACCGGGTACAAACCGAGACTTTTCGACTACCGAGACCGAGACCGAGACCGAGACCGAGACTGGGCTAGTCTCGGGTTTTGACCGAGACCGAGACCGAGACCGAGACCGAGACTTCCATCCCTACAAAAAATGCTTCACTCTAGGTGCCCTACTCCAAAAATTAGGTCCACTATCCCCCCCCCAACTGCACTTGATCCCATAACCCTTGCCCTCAACAAACCACGTGGCTTTCCTTCCTGTGAGGCTCAGTGGCGTTGGCGTACCCAGGGGGGGGGCTAGGAGGACATCAGCCCCCCCCTTCGCGATTTTAGCCCCCCTTCGCGATTTCAGCCCCCCCCCTTTTTTCACCTTTTTTCCTGTTGTCTTCTTTGGTTTTATGACACCGCTGAAAAAAATTTTCCGGCACGTTCCCAATTGACTAAAATTACACTGTAATTTCAAAAATTTTCCAAAATTTTCTTTCGAGAGGATCTCGCCCCTAATTCATTACTGCTCTAATGTATATACACGACTTATATCTGCTATGGTGTATTAATAATGAGTAATGCTAACAACTATTATTGGTATTTAGTTATTTATTTTGTGTGGCTTTTAATTAAAAACCGTGTGGTGGGTGGGGTGGAGGACGAACGTCTAAGGACAGCCCTTGTCACCCATGGTTTTTCTTCAATTTTTTCCTGTATACAACGTATTTTTCAGGTTTGCTAGTCCCCCATGGGCCGATTTTTCGTTTTTTTATCTAAATGTGTGACTGTTAATCTAAATGACAAGTGTTGCTTAGAATTGGTTTTTCTATGCAATTATTATTTCAAAATTCTAAAAATACTTCACTTTCTGGGGGGGGGCTGCCAAACCCAGACCCCTGCAACCACTATGATTTCACAACAAGTGTTGCTTAGAATTGCTTTTTCATTGCAAATTTTATATATTTCAACATTCTAAAAAAGCTTCAGCTTCTGGGGGCTGCCGCCCCCAGACCCCTGCAATCACTATGATTTCACAACAAGTGTTGCTTAGAATTGCTTTTTCAATGCAAATTTTATTTCGAAATTCTAAAAAAGCTTCAGCTTCTGGGGGCTGCCGCCCCCAGACCCCTGCAACCACTATATATGATTTCACGACAACTGTTGCTTAGAAATGGTTTTTCGATGCAATTTTATTTCAAAATTCTAAAAAAGCTCCAGCTTCTGGGGGCTGCCGTCCCCAGACCCCTGCAACCACTATGATTGCACGACATGTTGCGTATATAAAACTTTTTTGCAATATCAATGAAATCAGTAGAAAAATTTTAAAAAGCTGAACTTTCTGCAGACTGCCGTGGACTGCGTGTGCGACTGCGTTTTCACCCCCCCCCCCCCCCGGTCGTCGACCATCAGTTCAGCCCCCCCCCCTTCGCGAAATCCTGGGTACGCTACTGGTGAGGCTCATGCATCACATAAACAAAAATTTCAAATTTATAAAACTAAGCCAGGGCCTCAGCCTAAGTTTAAATCTAACCGAAGCGTAAATTTTAGTATTTTTGAAAACGTACACTCACACGTGTTGAGTCTTGCAGGAAGGAGAGCTCAACAATCAACATTCAACAATCAACCAACACACCAATCAACAAGCGCAAAGAGACGAACAACTAAGCCAAACACTAAACTTCAAGTACATATATGAATACAAAACCGAAACACAAGCGTTAGTATTTGCTAAACGCTTAAATAAAAACACAAGGGTAAATACTAAATTTAAGCATTAGTGTTAGTATGTGAATACGGGCCGTGGCTGAATTTAAATGGAAATAAGAAGGAAATGTTGAGGAAATTCGGCAGAAATTTTACCGAAATTTAACTAAAATGTTGCCGAAAGGTATCGGAAATGTTGCGGAAATTTAGCAGAAATTTCACGGAAATATAAGTGAAATTTAGGTGAACAACAACAGAAAAGTTGCGGAAATTAAGCGGAAATATGACCTGCATTTAGTTGTGTAATACACTGTCTTCTGTCTGATGTGACGTTCCCATCATGTGTTTTGTTTCCCTGTCGGAAAATAATTTCTGATACGTCTCCAGTTGACCAAATTCAACCTAAAAGTTAAAAAATTCTCCTGGGTACTATTTTTTCCTGGGTAAAAATTTTTTTCTTGGGTACGCCACTGGTTTTTACTACAAACAGACTCAATTCTTGCCCTTGATATAGCTGCGGCTATAACAAATTAGCGTAAAGTTGAAAAACGCTATTATAAAAAGTTCTTCATAACTCCGCCCCCCCCCCCCGAAATCGAAGTCTGGGACCGCCAGTGGTTAGGCCTACGACATATTTTTTTGGTTGCCCGTGAAAACGTATATATGAAAATGTATATATATATATTTTTTTTTTGCTTGCTTGTTTCAGGATATGTGTGCAGCATGAGCGATCAGCTAAATTGTCAACGCCTTGCTGATAAACGCCGAATTTTGCATCAGTTTCGTAAATCAGTCAGTGACAAGGACTCCTTAGCAAAATTTAGTTCGACTGGACATTTGGAAGAAACTGGAAATTTTGCGATTGAATTATTATCCTCAACCAAACGTAATATCAATCGCTTGAAGCCAAATTCGCCTGTTGATGCCGATCTCTCGCTGTTAATCGAAACTCTGAATGAATGCGTCAGCCTGCTTGCCAATTGCGCATTCATTGACTTGGCGATTGTTGTGAAACTGAAATACTCCAAACTCATTCATGATTTTGTGGATATACTCAGC
The DNA here is from genome assembly GCA_030248245.1 of Trissonchulus sp. WLG1_4. Classification (NCBI taxonomy): domain Eukaryota; kingdom Metazoa; phylum Nematoda; class Enoplea; order Enoplida; family Ironidae; genus Trissonchulus; species Trissonchulus sp. WLG1_4. The sequence continues at coordinate 27,710 of JASANF010011844.1, read as the reverse complement.
TATAATTTTTCCATTGATGCTTTTGTCGGGCTGGCTCATTCAATTGTGCGATTGATTGCGAACTGGGTTCAGGGCCGAGCCTGTGCTCTTGCTGTCTATCAAGATAAAAATGCCATCAGTGTTTTGATGCAGGTTTTTTGTTTTCAGTTTCATAATATTCATTTTGCATATTATTTATATATAGACAGAACTTTATTTATATATATAAGTCATTTATTTATTTTCTATCATGTTATAACATCTATGTACATTAACCGGTGGTCCTATATATAGCAGGCGGGGAAAAAAACCCACCCCATTTTTTGGGGGAAAAAAACCCACCCCGGTTCCGGAACTTGGGTATATGGTACAGGTCTAAAAATTTGCCAGCGTATAGTACAGTCCCTGTAGGCAAATGTATGTAAGCGGTATCCAACCGGGGTCTCGTCGGTACTTTTTATGAGTCAAAAATTTTGACCCGACATGGCTGGAAGGGAGGTGAATTTTGGAGTCTCATTTCTCAGCACTAAAATATGCGAGCTCAAATGTAAAAACACTTTTACAGAGGACTACCCTTCCTCTATTCATGACCGCAGTGGCAGGTCCCTTCTACTTTCGTACAAGGGGGGGCATGACCGAAATTAGACGGGGTAAGAAAAACCCATGTGGGGGAAAAAACCCCACTTTTTGAAAATGGTCTGGTGATGTCGAAAAACCTTGTAGCTACTCCAAAAGACTCATGGTAGTGCAAAAAGACGTTTATTGTTAACACAAATGCGCATACTGACACTTTCTTGATCGATTTCTGGGCCCGATTGATCGAAACATTTTCAACGACGAACATAACACGTAATTATAGGACAAATGTTCGTCGTCGAAAAACAAATGTTCGTCGTTGAAAAACAAATGTTCGTCTTAGAAAAACAAATGTTCGTCGTTGAAAAAACAAATGTTCGTCGTTGAAAATGTTCGTCGTTGAAAAACAAATGTTCGTCTTTGAAAAACAAATGTTCGTCGTTGCAAAACAAATGTTCGTCGTTGAAAAATTTTCAACGGCGAACATTTCAACGGATGTCTTAGTTCCGTTGAAATGTTCGTCGTTGAAAATTTTTTCAACGACGAGCTTTTGTCTTTTAGAACATAATAATGTTCTAAAAAACCAAAGCTCGTCGTTGAAAAATTTTTCAGCGACGAACAATTTCAACGACGAACATATTTGTTTTTCAACGACGAACATTTGTTTTTCAACGACGAACATTTGCTTTTTCAACGACGAACATTTTCAACGACGAACATTTGATGTTTCGATAAATCGGGCCCTGGAATACAGGCCTAATAGTCGGACTTTGTCATTTTGAGGTCCCTTTGGAGCGGAAAGTAGTATTATCTGGTACTATTGCCAGTTTTTTGTATGTTTTTAATTATAACCTGTTAATTTCTCTTGTTTAAACGCCAAATAACCGAATAAAATTAAACTATGTCCGTCACGACCAGTCACACCCACTTACGGTACCCTCCATGGAGGGTCGATGGCGTAAAAAGTAGCCACAAAGTGCAGATTTTGCATGTATTTGAAGCGTAATAGCAACTTTTTAGTTGTTTTCAACGTTTTCAGGCGAAATTAAGGTGTTTTGTTTTCAAATCAGAAAATTCACAATTTTATAATGGGCTGCGAAGGGCAGTTTTCAAACTTGTCTACCTGAGGCACCATAGCAAAGCTGCGCATAGTTTTGACATCAGTGGCCTCCACTACTCCTAATACGTGCCATAGCGTTGAAAAACTACCGCTAACACACTTTTCGGGTGATTTATGGGGTGGGGTTTTTTCCCCCACATGGGTTTTTTCCCCCAAATGGGTTTTTTTTCCCCGGCAAGTTTTTGTCTTCCCGCCAATAAATGGTAAGAGATAGCGAAATGAAACCGGTGCCAGCATTTATAGCAAGGTTAGGCCTACGACAGATTTTTTTGGTTTCCCGTGAAAACGTAGTCTATGAGCTACATGACGAAATATGAAAATGCGGGTTTTTTTCCCCGCCTGCTATACATTTTATGTTACAACCCATACAGCCTCTTGAAAAAACCCATCCTGTTTGTTTGGAAAATTGTTACGTCATTTTACCGTAAATACACATGAAAATGCGATTATTCGCTTGACTAAAAATTTCAAATGTCATATATAAGCAGTGTTTTTTTGCGTCAAAAAGTGCGAAACGCCGCACTTTTTTCTGAAATTTCGCACTTTTTTTAGGTCATGTATGTGCGTCCCGTGAGGCATTTTTTTCGGCTGAGGCTGAAAGATGTCATAGCCGATTTGGCCAAAAATTGTAGAAAATAGCATTTTCGTCGCGAAATTTTTGAAAATTTTTCCAAAATTCCGTCAAAACCATAAAATTTGTAAAATTTTCCCATGTGTCTAACTTTTCAAGCTACAATTGGTTTAAATGACAGTTTACAACCTATTATGATTCGACGAAAACGTGTCGAAGCATGCCCACAAGTGAACCAATTAAGTACACGACACTTTTCCGGCAACAGTGCAGCTGATGATACTGGCTGATTAATTCGCGCGAATAGGGTGCAGAAAGCACTAACGTGCCGCAGGGCGACTGCTATTCTGACGCAACTCTTGTCCGCTTCATTTAGCAAGCTGAATTTCCCTATTCGGCTGCAAAACTTGTCCATAGTGTTTGACAAGCTTATTAGCATTTTTCCGCTACAGATCAGATAACTTTCCTATTCTACCCACACTGCTGCCCTTGGTGAAAGGGCATTTTTATAATAATGTATAGTTAAAAACTTAATTATGCTAAAATAATGCTAAATGTTAATTATGCTAAAATTCAAAACTATGCTTAATATCCCAGCAAAATACCGTCATTGACGTGATAAGTCCCTATTTGATATTGCACTGTAAAGCGTATATATTGAATAATTTTCAGATGCCGAGACACCACGGCCAACTCCATAGTTATTTAATGTCCCAGCTCCCAGAATTTACAAGTTAAACTCAGCTTTCGCGCACTCTTAAATTCAAGGGCGTACCCAGTGAATGAAAGATGGGCGGCATTCCCCTTCCCCCGAAATTTTTTCACAGTGAATTTTTCGCAGTGAATTTTAAATTTTCACACGTTTTTACCCTTTTGTTTTTGTTGCCTCGTCGTAAAAAATTTCCGATATATTTCCAATTGATCAAATCTGGCCTAAAAATAAAAAAGTTTCCCAATTTTTTCCTGTGGGCTACCGCCCCCAAACCCCTGCGACTTGTGGCTACGTGGTCTTCCATTTTTAGTTTTTATTTTTAAATTTCCATTTCTAAGTGAATATTGAAAAAATGCATTTTAACCCATTAACAAAAATCAAAAAAATTATTTCACTCGCTTAAAGGTAGAGTTCAGAAAAAAACTTTTATAGCCCAAAATCGTAATTGGGGACAGCCAGTGCCTTAATAAAGTGATTTTTAGCGATCACATGGGCTTAGATAGCATTATATATAACCGCTCATCGCAGTTTTTTTCAAAATGACGCAAAAAAATTTGGGCATGTGCGTCAGACGACGCAAAATTTTTGACGAAAAAAAACACAGTATATATATAAGCTTAGTTTTTTTGTTTTCAGATAGCTGATCGTCCATGCAGTGGTGTGAAATGCAAAGAACATGTTCTGCGTTTTGTTCGAACTTTCGCCGGTCACGGGCCGCAGTTTGTCAAGGGATTGCTGCGAAACGGCGTTATTTTCACTTTGGCTCCTGGCCTGCAAGCCTGCGCGGAGAAAAGACTACAGCTGAAATGCCTGCAAACGCTGGAAACGCTGACCAAAATTGGCCACAAAGATGCAATTTTTATTCAGAATACTCTGGAAACAGCATACACTGCTTTTTTGGTGCAGTGTGTGGTCGATAATCCCAGAGATCAGAATTCGAAATCTGAAAATGACATTTTATCTGAAATTCACGAAACAGCGTTACGTATTTTATTGCTATTTTTGGATCAAAGTGATTTGCGAATTTTAATTTGTAAAGAAGGCTTCGTGGATTCGATTAATCATTGGCTTCTTTCCTGGTCAAAAATTCAAGACACGACGTCGGACACTGATTTCATTCATTCGCCACCAATTGATAAATCTACTTGTTTTCGCATAGCGGAGAAATTGTGCAAAGATGGCTACAATCGAGGTCTAATTCGAGATTCTGGCCTGTTGGATTTTGTTATTGCTAATTTTGTAAGCCTGGAGGATGCTAGAACAGCAGATAGTTTTTGCGAGCGACTAAGCTGCTTGAGTATTTTGCTAGACTTTGAATATGACTCAAGAGTGATTCAATATTTTTTGACGAATAATTCGTTTGTGGCGGCCTTATTTGATGTTCTATTTCGATTTACGCAAACCTATCCCTGTCATCATAAACACTATTCCAATGTGCCCCCAGAAGTAACTGAACCCCCGGAAAATTTGGGGGTGCTCGGCACCGAAGAAACGGCGTCGTTTCGTGCCGATAGCCCTAGTTATGTTCAGCTGTTGCAGGAAAATGACCCCACTACGACTGCCGCTCTAAGCTCAACTTTGCCTAAGACTGGCGATTGTTATTTCAACGGCCCGTTTAGCAAGGATTTTCTGCAACAGTGGAAAGACGGAAGTAGCCCGTCGGTTAGTCCTTGTCAAAGTTCCCCCGGACCCAGCTGGAGTCATAGTCCGTCTACCCTGTCCACTACTAGCTCAACTGACGGGGATTTTGGGGCTCTGGATAGAAATGGCGCTATCTCAACGGATCCGCTGAACGCCTATACCCTCGGATCGCATCAGGAATCGACCACCACCACTGTTCTGTCGGGTTTTGAGGAGGAAACCAAATCGGCTTGTGATGCGTGTCGAGCCAGCGCCCCGGATGAGTCAGTTTTTTCGATCAGTCGCTCTCAGGCCGTTGATTTAGTGGATCGATGCTTGGCTATGATTTCATTGATGTCTCAACAGGACAGTCGGTGTCAGGCTTTGGTGCAATCGGACCGGCTGGACATTTTGCTCAACTATATTGGTCAGACTTGTTCGCCTAGCTCCAGAGTCGGTCGGGTTCTGAAACGTCTGGTGCGTAATCCGCAATATTTGGACTATTTGCTGATGGATTACAAGCTGTTTCCGAAAATGCAAGAATTCGTATGCGAGCCGCGATGCGAACCCTCGACAGAAACTCAACTTGGCGATGAGGAAAAAGTTTGCAATCGCTGTCGCAAACTTTGCCGAATTGGGTGCGGAATTTTGACTTCCTTCCGGACACAAGTTGATGGGACGTACGGCATTGAACTTTTGTGTCGACTTTTGCGAGAGGAAAAAGCACGATTCGATGCTGCCTGTACTGCGGCTGAATCGCTGATTTCGCCAGGCGGTAAAAAGAAAACTTTGTTTGAATTTAAAGGCATTGAAGCCATTTTTTCGTGTCTCAAAGAGTCAACTGGCTATAAAGACGTACTGCGAGCCTGCAGGGCTGTGCAGTGCATTGTACGTAGCTCGGCACGCTATAGACGCCGGTCTGTCTACCGATCTAGACCCTCGCTTTCCCACGCTGACTCGTGGAGCTGTAAATTGCCCACGCTTGAGAGTAAGATCGCTCCAAGCGGAGATCAAGTCGATATCGTCTTTAGCTCTGGTCGAATTTTGACTGTTTCGAAAGATCTATTGATTGAAAAATCGCCGCATTTTCAGGGAATGTTTTCCGGCGCTTTTCTTGAGAGCAAACTGGCAGAAATTCGAGTTCAAGATGTAGGGGTCACGGATTTGGGTTACGAACTTTTTCTGCACTATTTATACGGGTGTACGGAAGTCGGCTGTGCAGCTTTAGCTAGTATTGGTTTCGCTGAAGTTTTGCAAATGTTCGATTTGGCGAATCGACACGAAATGAAATCACTTTCGGAATTTCTAATCGATAAATTGATTAATCGCGTAATCACTGGCGATAGTTTAATCGATTTATTGGCTGCTAGTTTTATTTATAGCTTACCAGAATTGACTAATTTTGCATTGAAGTGGGCACTTTTAGATGCGACAAGTGAAAAGTTTGTTGAACTAATCTTTTATTTTCGAACTGCAACATATTTTGGATTGTTAATGGAAACTTTATTGTTGTTTATCAAAGGCTGTGTTTGAGTGTTAAAGTATAATTTTTTTATTGTAAACTCAATAAAACTTTGCTCAAACTGTGTAGTGTTTATTGGGAAGTCTATGTTAGAGAGGAGAGGGAACGATATACTGAGCCATACTTCCCAGCCATAAGTTAACCAAAGGGAACGCTGAGTTATCTGCTAAATTTTTTTCTGAGCAGTAAAAACTGAAAAAATTCGAGTACTGTGTAGTCCAGATGCAGCCAATCACAGTTTTAGTTATTTATAATTGAGACTTGATCATACTGACACTATGCCATGCCTAGGGGCGAAGTGAGAGTTTCTAAAGAACTTCTGCAGCCTTCGTCTACTTATCTACATTAACACATTTAGCCCGATTTTTGCATCACGTATGACAAAACCTACCATATTTAGGCACTATGCACAGTACGTAATTAATTACTAATTTTTTATTTGATTTAAATTATTTGGATTTATTAATATTGGACGCCATTAATACAGTAAACTTCAACACAAAGTTTCCGTTTTTAAAAGCTTTAAGCGATGAGATTTTAGGCATGTTAATCGGCTCAGGTCTTTTCAATTAGGGTCCGCCATTTCTTTCCAAAGATCTCTAGACCTCTAGAGCTCTTAACTTCGAAGGTGATCCAGATCTCGACCTTCTTTTCGCATCTGGGGTTCTTCTCCTTTCGCCATAACCGGTACCCCCCGAACCCGCAGGGCCACTGATATTAACATTAATAGGGTAAGGGGGTTGGTTTCCTTGCATAGGCCGTGGTGGTAAGGCTCCCTTGTAGGGGGGTCCCATCATAGGGGTTGCTTGCATAGGCCGGGGTGGTACGGCTCCCCTGTAGGGGGGTCCCATCATAGGGGCACCGGGAGCCATCATAGGGGCACCGGGAGGTGGGGGCGGGGGAGGTACAAATGGCGGGGGCATAATACCAGGGGGTGCCACCGGGGGAGGACGTAAGGGTGTTATCGGTCTGGCGGCCATGAATGGCATTAATCGTAGTCTCCTCCTATCGCTATCATCACTCGTATCAGTCCTATCCTCTTGACAACAATATCGACGACACAGAAAATATATACAGAAGCCGAGTACACATATCAGCATACATCCGCCGACTAGGAAGAATGCAACGGGTATACCCAGGATTTCATCATGTAAGTCCATAAGATCGAATCTTAGAATCAATCAACTACAATTATTGATCAGAATTAGGTATAATGTATAAAATGTATAGGCTATTTGTACAAAATGGTCAGCCCATATCTTTTAGAGTTGTTTTTATTAGCAGTTTGAAACTTTGAAGCTAATTAATTTACGCTTGCTTGCGGTACAACAATCGAGAGAGAAAACTACTACTAGAGTTAGGACCCAAACGGCCAAACAAAAGCGGTAGGTAGGTATTCTGTAGGTACGGTAAGGCCAAACGGCTGCTGCAGTCTGATTGGCTCAGCGTGATTGCAACCGGCATATGATTGGTTGATCCCTTCTAACTCGCTTTTAGGTTTGTCACCGTATGCAGCAGTACAGTGCATGCATACCTACTGCACTGCATTTACGTGGCAGATTTTGTAAAAGGTGGTGCAAAAATCTGGCAAATTTTGGCATAGTACATTTTACTTCGTAGATTTTGTAAATATGTAGGCTACAATACGTACGTGCAAAGAGTCTGTAATCACAATCAGTATGCAAAATTTACTTTTATCATTTCAAAAATAGCATTTACTTTATGGCCTTGTTAGGGTAAAACCATCTGATAGGGACCACTACCGACCACCACAATACCTGGCCTTCTTTATAAACAAGCCCAATCTGCGGCAAAACCTTCAGTAAGTATTAAGAATTTCAAGTAAGCTGACCAGTGGGTCAGCTAAAACCTGTTGTGCAGCAATTAATTATCTTATATACTGCAAAATGTGTATGCAAAATATTGACAAAGTTTTCTTTAAGCAAAATGTGTATCCAAAAGATTAAACACGTTTTTGTCTTGCAATAAGTTGTTTATGTAAAATTTTATCTTACAACAAATTACGTAAGCACGAATTTTTTTGCTGAGTAAAGTTTCATATAAGCGTTATCGAGGTGAACCCGTTATAATTGGTGACACGAACGATTCATCATAACTGTTTCAAGAGACACGCCGTTAAATATATTGGTAAACAGTACGCATCCAAATACGCATCCAGTACGACATCAAACGTATGAGATTTTAGATTTGATTTCAGTTTTATTTTTGTTCCTTCTAGAGAAGGAACTATTGTTTTGAAATTAACTGCTCATAGCGTTTAACGCTACTGAGCAGGCTGCATAGCCAGTATGATTTACGTGTATTTTCAGCTTGGGAGCTGCCTGCAGATTTTTGTCTGCGTATATGCAGAAAAATCAATAATCGATGTACACTGCTGTAACAATGTACTTTTTCAAAATCGGCACCGGGATGTTTCACCAGCAGTATATAAGAGCCATTAGAAAACAGTGTTTATCGCTTCTTGTTCTTAGAGCTGATTTTCTCAGCTCAGATCAAAGTGTCACTTTTGAGCCAAATGGCTCGTGCAGCGGGATGCTTAACATCCTGCAGCACTTTTTTGTACGTACTACGTATTTAGATTAAGTTAAAATATTAAGCTAGTTATAAAGTAGAGTAAGATACGAAGTAGGTATAGCAGCTTACGGTAAGTATGAAATAGAGAACTAATTCATTTAAACCTGAAAGGTAGACACCGGGGAAGGAACCTTGCCCCTTTTGGGGCCTACTTGTTCATTTGAATTGAATTCAATTTTAGTGCTCAGACTGACACTTAATTAGATCCGTTTTGCATTTTACATAGTTGATACCCTTTGCATCACCAACTGTTTCTATGAGCTCGGTTAGCCTAGTTAGTAGGGCGTCCGATCCGCAAGCGGAAGGTTGATAGTTCGAATCTACTTCCGGAGCTCATTCTTGAAAATTTGAGACGACATTTTGGTCTTTATTAACAGAATACAGTCAATGGGAATGAAGTAGGTCTGTACTCTGTAGTAACTTCAGTGAAGCTGTCAACGACAAATACACTGTAAACCTAGGTGACACACGCACATACACACATGAGCTGATGTTTAACACGCACACAGACGAAACTGTTGCACAGTCTAGTGCTATGTATCTCGCCAGAATCAAAATTAAAGACCTGTTGTGCTGTGGCACAACAGGAAAAACGACATTCCTTTTGTTGGACTTTTGCTAGGGCTACTTTGTAGTCGAGGGGTGTTCTTTATTTCTCCTACGACGTGGGCGATTAGTCTACAACTTCCCTAAGCAGTCAAACAACGTTAATAAACGAGGGGATTTATTATAAATGAAACAGACACGAGGTTACAAGCATACAACCAGCAGTTGCAAAATATAGCAGTCAACAACCCGTTACTAACCCGACAAATTGTTTGAAATTAAAACCAGTGCTAGTCGTACTAGCTTCGAAGAATTACAGCAAAACACAGTACACAGTTGGGTGTCCGAGGGTTAGTAACGCGGTTGTGTTACGGCAGCCACGACGTTGGTAATATCACGAAGGACACCCTGCCGACGAGAGTTCGACGGTAGTGGTTAGCTGAAATCGAGGGACTAACCTATTCGAGGGTACGAGGTTCTAGCCTAATCGAAGGTACGAGGTTCTAGCCTAATCGAGGTTCTAAGCTACCTACTCGAGGGGACCGAGGGGTTAAGACTGACTAAAATGACAAAAAACACGAGCTTATATAGGCACAAAAATAGGCGGGGATAAAGATAAATGACAGCTAAGCCCTGATTGGCTACTTTCTGTAGGCGGAGTCAACGCTAATTGGCTGTTTAATCTGATTGGCTAGCTGGAAGAATCCTAGTAACAGACTGCTAAATCTTTCGTCGCGAAGATTTTTATCATCAACATACACGCGTCGCCCGTGGAGGATACTCTACGCGCCGTTTCTGTTATTTTTCCAGCGCACACACACGCACACACACTTTTCTATTTTCAGGATCATTGGCGCGCAGTTCGGACTGGTTCGCCCATCGCTGTCGCCATGTCCAGCAAACAACAGCTGTGGAAGAAGTTCCTGAAAGACATGGAACCGAAGCCACTTGGACCACGGAACGCCCCCCGCAAATCCCAATCGACCACAAACCTGACCACGACCACCGATTCAGCCACCAAGGACAACCGACCCGGCACCACCCAACCATCCCACCAGACCACGACTACGACCACCGCCGATTCAGCTCAAGGCAACGGACCCGGTAACCCAACAGCCCTTTCCAGGGCTAAGGCCAGTGCGGCCAATGATTTGACTAAGGCTTTTCCTGTTTCAGCTGATTCTGCCGCCAAGGACAAAGGACCAGAAACCTCCCAGCCATCCGCCCAGACTACGACTAAGAAGCCGTCAACCGTTGCAGCCACCAAGCCAGGCCAGACGAAGCAGCCATCCACCAAACAAGCGACCAAGCAAGCCCACCTGACACTGGAACGACGACACTCCTTCGACGGAAAGCTGACAACGGCCAAGAAGAATGCCCAGAACGCCCCAACGGTCCTCTCCAGGACCAAGGCTAGTGCAGCCACTGATTCTTCTGTTTCAGGTGCTGCCCAGGAGCCCCACAAGCGGAAGCGCGACTCTCCGATGGACGTGGAGAAGACCAAGAAACCACGACCGCCACCGTCGAAGTCATCACCGGAAGTGGACGAGGATGGATTCCAAGTGGTGCAGCGTAAACGGCGCGCCACGCAACCCAAGCGAACAACCCCTCCCCTCAGTTTTCTGTTTCAGCCAAAATCCGGCACCTGGACGCAGAAGCAGTTCATCGACGAGCTGCACACAGCCACCATGGGCCGCGTCGCACTGCGCTACGTGGCTCCGTCCAACAACGGGTTCACGGTCCTGCCAGCCAGCCATCCGGATGCCATGCAGCTGCTCAACCTGGCCGCCATCCCCAACGGGCTTGGGGACAAGTTCAACATCCTGCCACCGGACAACTACAAGCCGCGCCGGGCCCAGCGGTACGAGGTCATCATCCGGGGGGTCAGCACCAGCATCACGGAGGCGGAGGTCAAGGAGGAACTGGAGGGCAACTACATCACCAGCGTCTGCGGGGTCCGGCGGTTCACCAAGTGGAAGGACGGGGTCAGCGTCAAACTGCCACTCATCAGCGTCAAGCTCACCAGCGCCAAGGACCTGGAGTGGGTGCTGTCCAACGGCGTCTACATCCACCACACCAAGCACCGCGCGGAGGAGCCCAACAACGGCGGGGTGGAGCCCATCAAGTGCTACCGCTGCCAGCAGTTTGGACACCACCAGTCCAAATGCTCCAGCCTGCCTGCCTGCCTCATCTGCGGCCTCACCAACTGCCCAGTCACCATGGACCGCAGCCTCCGGTGCCAAAACCAGCCCAAGTGCGTCAACTGCCAGGGGGACCACCCATCCATCTCCCGCAGCTGTCCGGTCTTTTTGGAGAAGCAGTCATCGCTCCTGGAGAAGGTCAACGCGGCTGCTGCCCAGCAACCGCCCATCCAGCCACCACCAACCAGGCCGTCCGCCAGCCAACCAGTGGGCCCCGCCAGCTACAGCCAGGTCGTCAAGGGCAAGCCGGAGGAGGACATCATCGCCAAAACCATCGCTTTTGTGTGCGATTTTGTCACAAAGGCGATCCAGGCCACCGTTCCCAACCCGGAACACCTGGACCAGCTGCCCATCATCGCCAGTCAGGTAGGTAACTGTCATTTTGATGTTAAGGTTCCTGCCGAGCGGATCCACAACCTGGCCACCACAACCGCCAATCCATCGCTGTGGGACATCCTGTGGAAGCTGGGCGGCCGCACGGAGAAGACCCTCAGCCAGGACGCCAAGCTGCTGCTGGACCTGCACAACTACCAGAAGCTGCTGGACGAAGCACCAGCCACCTCCGGCATGGACCTGAACCTGGTGCACGATGTCTAGGCCAACACCACCACGGTCCTGCAGCCATCCCGCCATCACCATCATCATGGCATTGGTCATCATGCTCGCCAACGTCCGCAGTCTCCGGCAGAAAATCGGAGAGACGAAGTTGCTAGTGGAAGAGGCCAAGCCGGACATAGTCTGCATTTGTGAAACCTGGCTGACCCCACAGTCGAAGGTTAGTTCCCCCAAGGGTTATGATGTTTTCAGGCGGGACCGAGCGGACGGGCGTCAGGGGGGCGGCACGCTGATCTGGGCAAAACAATCCCTCAATCCAGCGGCCGTCCAGCTGCCACAATCATCACTGGAAGCCTGCGCCTGCACCATCAGCATCGCGGGGGTGGACACTCTGGTCGCCAGCATCTACCACCCCACGGGCGACCAACCTGCCGACGTGGACATCATCGCCTGGGCGGACGCCAGCTACGAGCACTCCATCATCGCGGGTGACTGGAACGCCTCCTCCCGCATGTGGTCACCAGTCGACAGCCAGGAAAACCGAGCCGGACGACACCTTGCCGACTTCCTCCATCACCACAGCCGCCACCGAGTCATCAACACCCCCGGCCAAGTCACCAGGCCCCCGGAGACTGCGGGGCAACAGGCACACACCATTGATTTATTTTTAGGTACCGAAGTTTTCCAGGACCACAGCCAGGGCACCCAGATCTGCGAGCCAATCGGATCCAGCGATCACTTCACCGTGTGGGCGACATTCAACATCCCATTGGACGATGAAGATGCAGCCAATCAGCAGCCGGTGTTCAAATGGAAGCGCGCCAACTGGGACCGTTACGGGGAGAAGCTGGACCAGCTCACGGAAGACCAACTAGAGGATGCCATCATCAATCCAGCAATCCCGCTCAACCCAGCAGCCCAGGTCGATGTGTACGTCCACAAAATGGAGAAGTGCATCCTGGAAGCCGCCGACAACGCCATCCCGAAGGGGGTCCCGAAGCCACGGAAACCGTTCCAGCCAAGCCGGGAACTCATGGCACTCATCAAATCCAGACGGGCAGCACGAAGAAACCTGGCAGCCACGGGGAATCCAGCCTTCCGCCAACTCCGCAACCATCTGGACCGCCGCATCAAGCAGAAGATCGCTGAGGAGAAGCGGCAAGCCTGGCACCAGCACACCAGCAGCCTCGACCGCCACGACATCCCGACCCTCTGGCGGACCGTCCGGGGCCTGAAGAACAACATCGAAGGGGTAAGAAGATCCATTCCAGCGCTGACTGACTTGGACTCGAACGGACAACCACGGACTTACCGGACCAACCAGCAGAAAGCGGACTGTTTTGCGGACCTTTTAGATTCTATTTTCAGAGACCAGCAGCGGGCCAACTTCGACGAAGCGCACAAGGCAGTCGTGGAGGAGGACGTGAGAACCAACCAGCAGCTCTTCACCAGCAAGCAGTGGACGGAGGACAACCAACTGCCCGGGGACGATGACGACAACCACCCGCTCTGCGCTCCAATCAGCCAGGAAGAAGTCCAATCCGCCATCCGCAGCATGAAGAACAAAGCGCCGGGCGAAGACGGGATCCGGAGGCCGCTGCTCTACCATGCCCCTCAACGGTTCCTGACCTGCCTCACCGCCCTTTTCAACATCTGCCTCAACCTGGGGTTTCACCCAACGGCCTGGAAAGCAGGGACGGTGGTCATGATCGGGAAGCCGGGGAAGGACGCCAAATCGCCGAAGAGCTACCGCCCAATCACTCTGCTGCCAGTCATCGGGAAACTCCTGGAGCGGATCATCAACCGGAGGGTCTACAACCGCCTGGAAGAAGCCAACGTCCTGCGCCCGGAGCAAAGTGGTAACCGTAAGGACCGTAGCACTTTTGACCATATTTTCAGGTTGGCACAGGACGTCCTGACGATGCGGATGCCCCATGGTCCATTCCGGCGCTACGACCACATCATTGCCGTCTTCACCGACATCGAGAAGGCCTTCGACACGGTGTGGCACGATGGGCTCCGCTGGAAGATGCTCCACCTCTACAACCAGCACATCCCGAAGATGATCCTCCGGTGGTACTCCAGCTTCCTGCAGCACCGAAGCCTCCGGGTCAGAGTGGGCCGCACCTTCTCCCGAAGATTTCATCCAACAGCCGGGGTGCCCCAGGGGGCGGTGGTCTCTCCCCTCCTCTACACCCTCTTCACCAACGACATGCCCACTCCAGCGCCAGAGACGGGGGTCCTCACCAGCCAATTCGCCGACGACGTCGCCATCTGGATCAAAGGTAGGAATCAGGCCGCAGTCGACCGCCTGCAAGAGGCGGTTAATCAGTTTTTTATTTTCAGCAGCCAGTGGCGAATCTCCCTCAGCGCGGCGAAGACCAACGTCATCCATTTCACCAAGACACCGTTCGACGAGGGCGTCATTCGGGGCGAGCCATTCCAGATCCAGATCAACAACCAGCCGATCCAGTTCACCAAGAAGGCCAAGCTGCTGGGCGTCACCTTCGACCGACTGGGCACCTTCCGGCACCACATCGACGACGTCGTCCAGCGGGTCCGCCTCCGAACCCGGGTCCTCCAGTCGCTCGGTGGCACCAACTGGGGCGCCAGCATGGACCTCCGCCTCCGCGTCTACAAGCAGTTCATCCGGCCTGTCCTGGAATACGGAGCCATCGCATGGAATTGCGCCGCCCTCAGCAACCGGATCCGCCTCCAACGCCTCCAGAACCGCTGTCTGAAGCTCTGCGCCGGCCTGCCGAAGTACACACCAACCGCCTGGGTCCACCAAATCTGCCAGGTGGAGACCCTCGAAGACCGCACCCGGCGCCTCAACCAGAAGCTCCTGGAGAAGATCGAAGCCAGCCAGATGAACAACCCACTGCCATACCGCCGCCTGCTCAGCGCCCAGCAAACCCACCGTCCGGCCCAGGGTTCCTACCGCACTCCGGTCGAGTGGGCTCTCCAGCTCTGAAATCATCGTGAGTCCTTACCCACCCCCCACTTCCTGTTTCTAATTTTAGCTCCATCCTCCCACCAAAACTTCCTGCTTCTTCCCGCCAAATCCAACGGTCGTTTTTCCCGCCAAACCAACGGTCCAGCGTCTTCTTCCCGCCGACATCATCGCCAGCCAATCCCTTGCCAGTGATCATCAGCTGACCAGCCACACCGATCATCATCTCCCAATCATCGCTCAACGCCACAACGCGCCTGGAAAGCCATCTCGGCTCAGCAGGCGTCACCTCCCCATCATCATCATCTCAATTTTTTTTCTTTTTTATTTCTTATATAAAAAAATGTAATATGGATGGGGTTTTTTTTCTTCAACATGTCATGGTCTAGTGGTACGTGCCCTCAGAGCTGGCAGAACCCCATCATAATCCCGTTGCTCAAACCCGGAAAACCTGCCAGCCAGCTTGAATCATACAGACCAGTTAGTCTAACCTCATGCCTGGCCAAGACACTGGAGAGACTGGTCTGCAACCGGCTATACTACCTGGCAGAAACAAGAGGATGGTTAAGTGACGACCAAGCCGGATTCCGGCAAGGAAGAGGCTGTGAAGATCAAGTGCTTCGTCTATCCCAGGAAATTAGTGACGGCTTCCAGGCCAAACCAATGAAAAGAACTACTTTGGCCCTGGTTGACTATTCGAAAGCATACGACCGAGTGTGGAGAACAGAACTTCTAGGCACTATGCTCGAGATCGGAGTGCCTATAAGATTCATTATTTGGTGCAGAGGATTCCTCCGGAACAGACAAGCCAAAGTCAAATTTGCGGAAGGATTCAGTCGCCATCATCAGCTGGCTCAGGGTCTCCCCCAAGGAGCTGTATTATCCCCGCTACTGTTCTCCCTGTTCATAAATAAAGTCAGAGGCTTTATCCCGGCGGGCCTAAGCGTAAGCATGTACGCGGATGACATAGCTATCTGGCACAGCTGAAGCAGCAAAGAGGAGTCAATCAGAATAGTACAGGCTGGTCTGGTAGCTGTAAACAGCTGGAGCAGACAAGTGAAGCTACCACTGAACCCGAGTAAATGTGAGCTGGCCTTCTTTTCGAATAGCAGCCATGAAGCCAAATGGAAGCCGTCCTGCCAGCTAGAAGGAACACCAATTAAAGCAAACCCTAACCCAGTGTTCCTTGGAATCACCTACGACAGATCCCTGACCTTCAACGAACACGTGACCAAAGTCTGCGATCGAGTAAACATCAGATCACGGATCCTTGCAGCTGTGGCTACCACAAGATGGGGCTGGAACAAGGAGACCATGAAACGCCTCTATATTGCACTGTGTCGTAGTATCCTGGACTACTGCGCGGCAGCGTGGCAAGCCTGGGTGTCGGCAACCGGACTCCAAAAACTAGAAAGAGCGCAAAATCGAGCTCTAAGGATCATCACGGGCCAGTTGGCCACCACCCCATTAGAGGCACTGCGCACAGAAGCTGGTGTTGCATCTTACAACAACCACTCCAAGCGGCTGGTGGCTCTCGCGTATGAAAAATCGCTAAGACTGCCATGGAACGACCCCGTCGCTCGTTAATCGACAAGAACATCGCTCATAGAACGACTAGAAGCAGCTTCAGGGAACGCGGCAAGGAGTGGGCAAACCTAGGAGTGGCTATAGAAGGCAGATCCAGACAGCCGGTCACCACCAATGAGGAATGCCCATGGAACACCAGCCCTAACTGGACCTGTTTCCCGGATCTGCTGAGTGGCGCTGACAAGCAGACAGAAACCCAAGCCCTCCTAGCCGACGCAACCAATACAATAGCCGCAAGAAGCACGGGGTGTGAAGTGATCATCTATACGGACGGCTCTGCTGACCAAGGGCTGTTTCACAGTGGAAGCGCAGCCGTTGTGACCGTAGGCCTAGCCGATGAACTTACAGTGCTCGAAACTCTGCAGAAGACAGGAAGAGACCTAACCTGCTCCTATGAGACCGAGCTAGCTGCAGTGAAACTGGCAGCGAGATGGCTCAAAGATAACAACATCGGACTCTCCCTGATTTGCACAGACAGCAAAGCCACTGTGGCTAACCTAGCAGCCTACCACAGCTCTACCGTGGATGCGGTTGAAGTCCGGCGGGCTCTTACAGCAGTGGAGGGCACGATCCGCCTTCAGTGGATTCCAGGCCACTGTGGGCTGGAGGGGAACGAGCTAGCGGACGCCGCCGCGGCTGCTGCAGCGTCGGTTCCGGCACAACCAGATCTGAGAGTCTCATGGAACGCGGCCAAGGCAATCATAAAACGCAGCTTTCTGGACCCAGAACTTCCTCAGAAATTCAGTCAAGTTTACCAGAAGGGGTTCGACACGAACTCAAACAAGCTTCCCAGACATGACGCCGTAATGATCGCACAAATCCGCATCGGTCACTTCAGATGATTGGCAGCATACAAGTCATTAATCTCACCGGGATCCTCACCTATGTGTCCGAGGTGCGGAGAGCAGCCAGAAACGGTGGAACACTGGTTGCTCCACTGCCCGGCATTAATCAGCCTGAGAACAAAACATTTTGGGACCCCAACCCCCGAAATCACGGTGGTGAACGACTATCCCGAGGGTGTGGTCGCGTTGGCACGCCGTCTGACGGCGTGACGCGAGCGTCGTCAACAACAACAACAACCACCACCACAATAGGGGCCACCAGACTGATTTTCATTCTAGTGCAATCTCCTGGTACGGTTTTTGGCACGTGCTTGCTTTCCATTGGATAAACTAGAGCATTAAAATCTCTACCTTTTGAGCACAAGATCACTATGATTGGTAAAGATTTTTTGACAACAGTTACATACGTTCGAAGTCACACTGGTCAAAACTTTAGTAACTTTTCCGATATGGCCGTTTACAAACCAAAACTTTCATAAGGTTGAATTCGTTGAACTTAAAGCAGTTTTATAGGTACATATCATTCGATAGAGCAGTTTCTGGCGAACATTGCCACGTCAAACATTTTACTAAAACTATTAAATTTTTTCAGGTCGATCAACTCGAAATCAGCAGAAATTTTTCACGATACTTACCGCAATAAGGCCCCCACTGTATCTCAATTCGCTTGTTTTAATGATTTGTATATTTCAGCAACAGGGCCCATGTCAAAAATATAATTTCCACTGGATCCAGCATGAGTGGCATTTCTAGACTGTCTGACTCTGCAGATGCAGTGTGCACTGTTACTGACCACTTTGTGAGTGCAGCACTAGAGTTAGGGGTGTGAAAACCTTAAGTCCTATTCTGCCCGGCTTAAGAAGCTAAAGAAACATTGGAAAGTTCCTTCAGCTTCAGTTGAAGTTGACCGAGTTATGCAACTAGCAAAACTCAGGCCTCAGCCCAGGCCGCAGCAGCTGCCAATGTAACACCTTGCAAAAATACAATACTTTGTTTACCTGAAATAGAATGACGCAATCTGCTAAAGGGATACAGTAGATATTTGAAGGTTATAATCCGGATTTCAGTGAATAACTTACACAGGTTTAAAATCTATTTCTCACCGATCAATGTGTCCAAATCTGCTTTCGAAATC
The DNA here is from genome assembly GCA_030248245.1 of Trissonchulus sp. WLG1_4. Taxonomy (NCBI): domain Eukaryota; kingdom Metazoa; phylum Nematoda; class Enoplea; order Enoplida; family Ironidae; genus Trissonchulus; species Trissonchulus sp. WLG1_4. The sequence continues at coordinate 9,193 of JASANF010011844.1, read as the reverse complement.
GCATTAGTCTCTTGAAGCCGAAATTTATGAATAGAAATCTGTTTTCAATTGAAAATCGCCTTCGCAGATGTTAAAACAGTTAAAAGTCGGAAACTGGTTACCGTATCGAACATTGTTTATGTTGCTGCAAATTGGGATGGGGGTTTTTTTCTTTCAGGTACTGACATTGTGTATCACTAGGTGCCGTCTTATTAAGCGTTATATTTAAATTTTGACGTTTTTGTTTTTACTTGAAGCAATTTAATAAAAACTAAGCTTTAATTAACTTTTATAACCTAAACTATAGAGAAAAATCTTCATTTTCGATCTGTTTCTGAACCTCAATACTGTGAAAATTGCAATTATTAGAAACTTTAAAAACTTGAGAACTTTGACGTAGTTTTTGATACTGAAGTTTTATTGTCTATGTTATGTGCACATATTAATGGGGTTTTAACCCATTGGATTCAGGTTCAGTACTTGGACGCCAGGGGAGAATAATGCCGGTTTTACTGTCTGCTGATTAATTTAATGCCGCTGTTTTTAACTGTATTTGCTCTGTTTTAATAAACGGTTTTTGGGACTTTATGAACTGGACTTAAATGGTGCGTGAATTTACCGAGCGAACACCCACGGAACAACACCAATGGTGCACGTATTTCAGCTGACATAAACATATATACGTAGGGAGCTTATTACTTACTTGTTTTGCTGCATTACGTACGTATGCATGGCCAGAAAATTCTCGCCTATTAATTTCTGACCACTACCAGTACTATGCTGATCAGTTGACACCTGGGCCCGATTTATCAAAGCAAAGTGTTCGTCATCAGAAATTTTCGTCATCGAAAATGTTCGTCTGATGAATAGGTACCCCGATAGTTACGCTTTAAGCGTGTAAACATGGTGCACCGGGTGAGTTCTGTATATGCGTAAGTGTGTGTATTGTAAAGTAAGGCGGTGCAACATATTGAGTAATAGTAACCTGTTTTTCTTACATACTATTGTGTAAAAGTATGTAATAGTAATCTAAGAATTTTACATTAGCTACTATATGGAAATGCAAAGTTCACTATTTACGTTAGAATAAACTTCCTCTATTGGGTCACATGCTAATTATCCAATCGGTCACTCAGACATTCATAGTCAATATTATATGCTTAAAATTCAAATATTGGTCACTTAAATATTCTTAGTCAATGTAATATGATTAAATATCAAATACTGCTTACTCAAATATTAAATATTGGTCACTCAATTATTCTTAGTCAATATGCATCCTCATAATAATCACCATAACATTAATGGTCACAACAATCCAGCTGTCAAGTTTTGATTGGTCAGAAAACTTATTTAAGACCAAACTTTTGACAATTCAGAATCATTCTCAAGCAATTTTCGACCCGGAAGGTCGGCTGTCTCATCTTGCCAAATGCTGGCAGTCAGCTTACTATTCAATCACCATAATTTTCACTCCTCATCAGTCAGCCATCCACTCTTAACAACCTGCGTACGATGGACGATTTCCCTACACAACCATCACCACAACAACGGAAAGAAGAAAATCGGGACGACTACCACAAAAGCTAAGTTTTAAAATTTTTATTGAAAATTACTAAAAAAACTAGTACAAAATAAGTATATTCTGAAATTAAACCGTGAGGCTGTCGTTAACTAAAGTATAATTTTTTTCGAGGCTGAATTGTACAGAATTTTTTTTCAGGGTTCAAATGTAATGAACCAGTACTCATATGCAATTTTTGACGAAAATGTTCGTAAATCTTTTAGTTTTCGACAACCAAAAATAGGTAAAAATAAAAGTATATACAGTAAACTATACATATTTTGTGGTTTCACTTTAGTTTTTAAGTCAAAGATCGAAAAGATAAAATGAAACCTTGAGCAAATATACTAAAGCACCAAATCAAAACATGGGTACATTGACAAGTAAGTCAACCTAGATCAAATTATGCATTCGCAAACCTTGTAGTAGCTAGTCGAAATACCTTTCAGAAAAAATTTTTGCTTGTCTAGAACACTATGCTTATCTAGAAAATTTCTATAGGCTCAAAATAGTTTCAAAATCATTTCAAATAAGCACAGTCTTCCAAACTACCAGGATTAATGTACATGCTGTGCACATTGCTTAGTAAACTCATTTTTCCATCAAACATCTTAGTTGAAAAACTTCATTTTGCCGGCTACAAGTTTGAAAATATTTGAGCATTCAGCTCTCAAATCCAGTTAGTCCAACACCAGGCAGAAAACCCAAACTCAACCCGTGCATTATTAGTATTTAAAGTTTCAAGACTATAAATGTTAGTCTAAATCATGTCTAAAATTAGTGTGAATATAAGTCTAAGTTAAGTACGTGTATAATTTGCTTAAGTTCTCTGTACAAGTTATTGTGAATAGATGAAATGGAGCTATTTAAAAATTTTAAATTAATATGTAAAAATGTTAAAACTTGAAGGTTCAAATCAAACTTTCTATTAAAACTATCGTTGTAAGTCATCGTAAAAAGAACTAATTTTTTAAAAATTCACGATATAAAAGGTGTAAACTAGTTGAAAAAGCATAACAAAAGTTACGGCCACGGACAAAACATTACACACACATTTTACACGGGGGAGCCGACCGACTCCACAGACTGTCGGAAACGAGGAGACGCCCGCTCAAATCGCGCTCGCCACTCTCGCCGCAAGCTAAACAAAACCAGATCTTAGATTATATCTGGGTGGACGTCGGCGCGCCGCCTCACGACGCTCTGCCAGCCTGGCTCGCCTAAAACCGATTTAAAATTTTAGAAAGTCTAATATACCAGTGTAAGACTTAAATTTTGAAAGTGATCTGGCAGTTTTATCCTAGTTTTATCTGAGATGACGAATAAAATGTTCCCAGTAACAACTTTTGAACATTGAGGTTTTAATTTTAAACATATTAAGACACGATAGGTTCTCCAAAACTACGCTCCAAATCAAGATTGAATTAAAATTAAACTACATTTGCAAGTTTTGTCCTCACCGCTCACGTCTTTGCATCTCCTGATGCAAGATCTGTCGCCTTTTGCGCACGGCTAAAATACGCCAAACGCATAAAACGACTGCCACCACCAGCGCTAAACCACCCAACACAGCGCCGGCCACGGATCCAGCAGGGCTTTCCACGCCAGCACCTTTTTTCTTGCTAAAAATCAAAGTTTCAATGGTTGTAAATGAAATTTTAGTTTTGAGTAATTGGAAAAAATTAAACCCATTTTACCTTTGATTTGTTAAAAATAGTGTGATTTTAAATGTAGGGAAAATTGCTCCATTTCACCTAAATCTGTAATTTAGTGTATTATATAGCAGGTAGCCGTAAAATTTTGAATAGTTTTCCTTGTTGTCAAGTCACTTACCACACTTCACGGCCACAGCCGCGCACGCTGTAAGTGCAGAAATCTTCCTCGCGAAGACAAGAGCAGAACATAGGATCCTTGGCTACGTTCACAACTTTCAAATTCGGCAGCACATTAAATCCATTCTTCGCACAAAGTTCCGAGCCGACTACGGTTAAACTTTGAGCTGTTGAGCATGCCATCAGCACACTAGGCCCTCGACAAACCATCCGTACGCCGAAACAATGACATTCACTGGCAGCCTGAGGCACCTGAAAGTGAAATACTAGTTTGAACAATCTTTTTGTTATAGAACGCTCACATGTAGTGAGTGCGACAAGACGTTCGATTCCTACGATAAGCTGAAACGACATCTCCGCCGAGTTCATACGAAAAGACCGTCGTACCCCTGCCCCGACTGCCCCTTCTCATCACACTACCGCTACGCCGTCAAACGCCACATTGCACGATTCCATGGTAACCAACCCGTAAACACTGATACAGGTCAGTCTTTATCAGCCGATATTCCAACGACGTCACATATTGATACGCAATTACCGACATCAGAATCTAACTCTGTCCGATATTACGATATTTTACACGATAAATGGCGCCGTAACAAACGGTTCGGCGTAGACGAACGCGAATTACGTGTGCAAATGTCTGAGCAAGGTATTGAAATGGCGAAAAAAGGTCACTTGCTGGAGGTCATGAAGTCCATTTTTGATGAGGTCACTAGAACTACGTTACCGGATAGGACCTGTTATGTACAAGCGTGTGTGTTGTCAGATAGCCTTAGTTTTCCTGTAAACACACCACTAATGCCTGGTACCGCTTTTACTCCTGATACTATTTTACAAAAAATTGAAGACTTGATGGGATCAAACGATGAATTTGGCGCTAAAGACCCTATATCCATAAGCATGCGCCGTGTAAATTACTCAGCTGGAGCCGGTAGGTTAAAGCCTAACCACGTTTCAAGCATAAAAGAGTTTATTCACCGTAAACGCTCTCTGTGGGATCCTAAAAATTCAAGTAACTGCTGTTTTCTGCTTTGCATTGCCGCTGCTCTGTTACGAAAAAACTCTACTCAACCACTGTCTAAATGTCGGTGGTGGAAACTACCTGGAGAAAGCATGTTGCTTAAACAGCGTGCGCGAATACTAGCTAATGAGATTGGTATACGTATGAATACTAAAGCTGGCCCTCCTGAGTGGCAAGCGGCCGCTGAGTATTTACAACGACAACATGACGTGCAACTTTTAATTGTCGAGGCCTCTGCGGGCAATAGCATAACATTCACAGGTCCCATGAGCTCTGAAAAAGTTTACCTGTACCTACACGACCAGCACTTTCGCTTAATTACCAGCATAACTAAGTTTATGTGTAAACGCAAAGTATGTACAGACTGTGGACTAGTCTACGTTCATCGTCACAGTTGCGTGACAACGTGTACCAACTGTAAGTCTCGAGACTGTATGCTGGAACCACCCGACCCACTAATTTGTCCTGATTGTAATTTAACACTTAAGAACAAAGTATGTTTTGACAATCATTTAAGCAACGGCATTTGTAACCAATTTATGAAGTGTAAATTTTGCCGTAAACGTGTGGCTCGAGAAGAAGGTGCTAAAAAGCACCTGTGTGGTGTCAAAAAGTGTGGAAATTGCTCGCAGATTGTGTGTTACAATCATTTATGTTTTGTCCAGCCGCCAAAGCAAGCCTTGGACGAATCTAAAACCTATAAGTGTGTCTTCTACGACGTTGAAACTTACACTGGCCCTGATAACATTCTACGTGTATATTTGATAGTATGTCAAGCAAGTTGTACTCACAGTGACATGGACACCAACTACAACTCATGTGAAACCTGTCAATCGGGAGAGTACATATTTTGGGGAGAAAATTCGACTCAGGAGTTTTGTGACTGGATTTTAAAAGTTAGACCCGAACATATTTTTGCTCATAATGGTGGCAAATTCGATCACTGGTTCATTTTGAAAGAATTAGCTTCGCGTGGTCTAACTCCCAAAATTTTGTGTAACGGCACACAAATAATTTTGATGGATCTGGGGACTATTAAATTCAAAGACTCATTTTTGTTCCTGCCGTCTGCGCTAGCCAACTTGCCTGACATGTTTGCTATCAAAGAAACGTCAAAGGTGAGTTATTACACTTACCAACAACAAAGTCAGTAGAGCCGCCAATAGCACTTTCATCGTACGGTTGATTCTGTGACCTGAAAAAGATATGCAATAGTATGTATTTTCAGGGTTACTTTCCGTACGCTTTCGCTAACGATCCTACCAACTGGAACTACCATGGCGCTTGGCCTGAGACACGGTTTTACGATATGCGCAATTTTCGAAAAGTGGGCGACCGACAGAAGTTTCTAGACTGGCATCAACGGCAACAGGGCAACACCTTCGATTTCAAACAGCAAGCCATTGCGTAAGATAGTAGCCAATTAAAAACTCAAGGTATGAAATCTGTCGTTGCTTAGTGTTTAGCACTAAAGTTACTAATTGTAGAACACACACACTGCAAAAACAGTCTAATTACAATATTCGTGGAATTTTAGGTATTGCTCAAGAGATGTGACCATTCTCCGTAAAGCCTTAGCATCATTTCGCCAAATCTGTTTGACAAAATGTCGGATTGATCCACTATATCATGCAGTAACATTGTCACACATGTGTTCCCTTATTTATCGGGCATATAAAATGCCACGAAACACTATAGCTTTGACGCCCCCGATTGGGTATTCAGATGCCAAAAAGTACAACTCATTGACGGCTATCAAGTTTCTAGAGTATTATGAAGTTTTGCACAATGTTCGTGTTATGCATGCTGGAAACGCGAGCCGTGAAATTAACATCGCTGGGCTACCTGTTGACGGTGTAGTAGAAGCTGAAAACAAGGTCATCAGCGTTCTTGGTTGCTACTATCACTCGTAAGTTTTTTGTGAAAAGCCAGAAAATTTAGTTTTACATTAGTAATTTTCAAGTAACTTTTGTTTATTTGGTAGTAGTCAAATGAATGAATAATCGAACGTGTGGACTAAATCAAAAGTGGGCTGTTTTCACAAAAAACTATTACTACATACGTACGTGTTATTGTTTAGGTGTCCAAAATGCTACCCAAATCAAATGGCTCTGCACCCTCACATTCGCCGGCCCCATCAAGATGTGTACATTGACACTTTGAAAAAGCATAAAACTATAGAGGAATGTGGGTATACGGTGGAGCTAGTGTGGGAACATCAGATTAAAGAGATGCTAAAAAATGACCAAAACTTTTCAGACTTTTGGAAAAGTAATAAATTTTGGTATTTTTACAAGGACCCAATTAAGCCTCGTTCTGCCTTATATGGGGGTCGAACATCGCCCAGTCGTCTATTGGTCGAACTTACGGAGAAACAAATAGAATTGGGGTGGTCTATCATGTACATGGATGTTACAAGCTTATACCCCTACGTTATGAAAGGTATTGATTTAAACGGGGGCACGTTCGAATACCCTGAAGGACATCCAAAAGTAATACTGCCTAAAGATATACCGCAAGGGGTCGCCTTCACAGCGTCAATGTGCGACGAATTCTTTGGGATAATCAAAGCCAGCGTATACCCACCGAAAAATCTCCTATTTCCAGTATTACCAGTAAAGTTAGTCTACCAATACTCTTGGTACTATTCGTGATATTTTGTTGATTGGTTTTCAAAAGTTGGCAAGTTTCTCTACTAAATTTTTTCTATCAAATTTTACTTTTTGAGAAAAGTTTATCTATACTAGTAAATTTAAATTGGTAACAGCATTGAAAAAGTTTTTAATCTTTAGAGTCGAAGGAAAACTGCTATTCCCTCTCTGCTATAAGTGCGCATCAGAAAAATTGCAAACCACATGCCAACATTCTGACGAGGAGCGGTGTCTGAACGGAGTTTGGGTGTCGTGTGAGCTCAAAGAGGCCTTGAAACTTGGCTACAGAGTGCGCAACATCTACGAGTGCTGGAAATACAAACCAACCAGCAAACTATTTGCCAAATACATCGATGACGTAATGCAGCAAAAAATTGAAGCCTCAGGTAGCTAAACTGAGCATGTTCGTTACTATACTTAAAATAGTTAATGCACAAGGTTTTAATAAGAAACAGTTTTCGCATACGTAATGATTATAAAGTTTAGAGTTTAGAAAATGAGCTTTAGAATGTATGTTATAAACAATGTATATAACTGCCTAATTCTAAAACATTACAATTTTTATGCTACAGGATATCCACCTGAAACTCACTGCCAGCCCCATACTTGCGCAACCACCTGTGATCATTGTTCAACATGCCAGGCACGGCAACAGCAGTACATTTCTGACTGTCAATCACAAGGAATCGCCTTGGATCCCCAAAACATACAATATAACCCTGGGCGAAGAGCGATTGCCAAGCTTCAAGCCAACAGCCTATGGTATAGTTCAACTTAACTTAGGCAAAACTCTATGGAGACAAATTCTCTTGCTACCAGCACGTATAGTTTAGTTTATCTGAGCAAATAATATATATTTTCACATCATTTTAACTAAACAGGTCAAACATGTCACAAGGTATATAGGTAGGCCAACTATGTGTTATTATTTCAGGGGTAAAATGGCACAGGCCGATAATAAGACGAAAACTGTGTACATCAACGAGCCTAGCCGACTTCATGCACTGATTCGCAGCAACACATCCCAAATTCTTACCCTCAATCTCATCAACGATACTATGTTGCTGTGCACTTACGTCGATGACCCTGAATCCATACAAATGGGACATCCATTCTCATCCCCCATCTGCGCCTCTTTCGTGACAGCCCATGCCAGACGAGTGCTAGGACGCGAGCTGCAAATGCTGCAACACCGCGTCTGCTACTATGATACAGGTTAGCCGATCTTGGATTCAGACATATTGTTAAAAGCAGTGTTTTCCACGTGTTAAACATTGGTTTTGGCAATGAGTGTCTGTGTTGTTTCAGATAGCATCATGTTCATTCACAAATCGGGTCTATACACACCTCAAGAGGGAGGTCAACTTGGTCAGTGGAAGGACGAAACGGCCGGGGATAAAATAGTTAGATACGTCTCGACAGGCAGCAAGTCCTACGCTTACGTGACAATGGCCAGCAAAACTGAGCTCAAACTCAAAGGAATTTCCCTGAGAATGGATGCTAGAGAATATATTGACTTTAATTGCATCAAACGGGTTCTGATGAACGAACAATTGAACGATGTTTATACAAACGTTTCAAACGAACCTACAAAAGCCCGCCTAACCGCTTTCAGCTCTAACCTACCAGCAGGCCAAGTCGCGGTTCCTGCTGAAACTTTTACTCGTTCTAAACAAAATTTCAACGTCAGTTTTGCAGCAGGCCGTACGAAAATCCTTAGGCGGACTTTTGACAAACGAATCGTTCTCCATAATTTTACCACTGTGCCGTTTGGTTGGCAGTTTGAGTAAAAGATTAATTGGAAGTAGTGTTCCAGCGTTTAAAAGTAAAATCTGGTGTTCTTATATTGTTGATACAGTTTTAAATTGTCATAATTGACTCTGAATATATTTTTACTATTAATAGTTTTTGAAAGTTTTTGAAATTTTTGTCTAAAAGTCCTAGTTTTTAGATAAATGGGTGTGAAAAATCATCTACTTATTTCACAGTCCTTAACTATCGGCCTGAAATAAAAATGCCATGTTTTTCTGTTTCACAATATTTCAACGCAGCTGCCCCGCCAAAACGATGAGGTCGATGGAACGGAGTCCAACAATCAGGCATTCCTCAATCCAAATCCAGAAGAAGACGAATCAGCAACTGA
>JASANF010011843.1:0-21469 GCA_030248245.1 Trissonchulus sp. WLG1_4 | reverse complement strand
CAACTCAGGTCAGCCTGCGCCTTCCCAGAGTACTCGTCTCAGGGCTGTCATGTGGTGCTCCGGCACCCAGCAGGGGGAGGTATGCGTGCTCCGGCTAAAACAGGAGCCTCCCTTCGTTGGCATGTGGGGAGTATGTACAGCTGAGGATCCGATCCTTGCCTTCCTTCTCTGCCCAATCCCAAGGTGTGGACCCGTGCTGACGGGATGAATGGCGCTGGGATACCGTCGTGAACGGGCGTTACCGAATTGGTTATGCCAAGCACCGAGCGGGGCAACGGGGCGCGGCGTTTGAATTTCTGTCCCCGCGTCCACCATGCTGTATGGAAAACTCTCAGAACTCTCCAGTTGATAACTCTGCCCCCCCCCCCCGGCTCCCCCGAGTCCTCCTTTAGTGGTTTTTCGCCCGCGGAAGTAACGGAAGCTGAACGAAGACTTCAGGCTTTCTCAGTCCAAAATGCGGACGAAGATCATTCCTCACTATTCTCAGGTTTTGGTAGTGAAGATCTGGCTGTGACCGAACAAGCTTTATCTGCGTTGGAATCTCTGCCGAATTCTGCTAGTCAGCTAAGGATGAGATTAAGCTGGGCACCTGGAACGTCTTAAGTCTGAATGGTGTTGAATCTGCGCTGCTATTAATTTATGAACTGGAACAGTATGCTGTTGATATTTGTTGTCTACAGGAAATCAGATGGCCAGGCAGGGGGAGGCACGTGGAACAGGGCTGGGTAATTGAGTATAGCGGTAAAGAAAACGGAATAAGAACACACGGAGTCGGAATTGCCCTGTCACCCAAAGTAGCCCGCAACATGGAGAGTGTGATAACGGTAGACAACCAAGAAAGGCTCATTTGTGTCCGCGTAAACATGAATCCAGTCAAACTTGCCATAGTGTGTGGTTACGCCCCCATTGACTGCGCAATTCAGTTGCCAAAGACTCATTTTATAGATCGCTGAACAGCATACTGCGTAAGATACCGAAGTCGGACGCCGTCGCTCTCTGCGGCGACTTCAATGCCACAGTTGGTAGTGATCAGAGCCGGAATGGTCGCTCCACAGGCCCTTTCTGCTATCAAGAATCAAACGATAACGGCTTTCGGTTTGTAAACCTTTGCAACCAACATCGCCTACAAATTATGAATACCTGGTTCAGACACTTCAGACACAAGAAGGCGCACCAGCTGACCTGGTACTCTAATACAGGTTCGGCTCAAAAGACTTTGGACTATATCTGCATCAGCAGCAGGTTCAGCTCAGCTGTTAGAGACTGCAGGGTATGGCGTAGTGCAAACCTACCTGGTACTCTATCGAGCGGTACTGACCATAGTCTTTTGGTGGCTCCTATTCGATTCCGTCTACGGTCAAGAAAGCGCAATACTGCCCTACTGCAGTTTGACTCTGAGAAGCTGCTGGTACCAAGCTATGCAGCCCGATACACTCAGGTGGTTAATGAAAATCTGGAACTGGCTGAAGCTGCCGCCGGTGCTGAATCGGCCGAAGCGAAATGGCAAGCGTTCAAAGAGGCCCTATTGTCTGCGGCCTCAGACGTGCTTGGTCGAAAGTGCCGACGCCAACCAAACTGGATCACACCTGAAACAATGGAGCTGTGTCTACAAAAAAGATCCATACGCAGCCAACTTCTAGACTCCTGCGGCAGCCGCAGGCTGGAGCTCCTCGCCCGTTTCAAGCAACTTCAACGTGCAGTTAAGCGGTCTGTCAGGAAAAACAAGAACGTATATTTCAGTTCCCTGGCAGCTGAGATAGATGTTGACTTCCATGCTAACCGCTGGCACGAAATGTATACCAAGCTGAAGTTATTCTGGAAACAACCGACCACAGCCGCCGATGATCTAAAAGGAGGTGACGGGCTACTGCTAAGCTCCAAAGCCGAAAAAATGAAAAGGTGGAAAGACCACTTCGAGCAGCTGCTGAATAGCGAACGAACTGTAAACCAACGTCAACTCGAGGACTTGCTGAGTAATATGGAGCCTGTGACACAGCCGAACGACGAAGCCGAGTCCGATATGCAGTCTGAACCGACTATCGAAGAGGTCAACATCGTGGTGCGATCTTTAAAACGAAGAAAAGCACCTGGTGTATGCCGTATTACCGGTGAAATGCTGCAATGTGCGGGTGAGAGTGCAATCAATTGGCTCCATCACATTATCACCATCTGCTGGCGTACAGAAGTCTGTCCGGGTGACTGGTGCAAAGCTATTCTAACCGTACTGCACAAAAAAGGGGACAAGTCTATATGCGACAACTTCCGTGGCATATCCCTTCTCTCGATCCCCGGAAAAGTCTTCGCTCTCATTCTTTTGCGAAGAATACGGCAAAGAATTGAAGCGAATCTCTCAGAACCGCAATGCGCATTCCGGAAAGGACGAAGCACCTCTGACCAGCTGTTTGTCCTTGGCCGATTATCTGAGAAACACTGGAGGAAGAACATCCCCCTATATACAGTATTCGTGGACCTAAAGAAGGCATACGACAGCGTCGACCGTCATACCCTGTGGAGAATACTTCCAAATTTTGGCATCCAAGGCAAGCTGAGCAGGCTAATCTGTGCCCTCCACAACGACACCACCTGTGCGACCAAGGTATATGGAGAGCTATCAGAATGGTTCAGAATCCGCACCGGCGTCCGCCAGGGATGCGTACTGACTGGCCCCGTTCTTATTCAACTGCTACATCGATGTCGCGGTTAAGAACCTGTTAAACCAAGCTAATGTAGGCGCCTCCATATGTTTTCGACATGGCAGCCGTTTTCTTCCAGACGGAAAAAACGCAAAAGTGAACAGTCATATATGGAGACCGTCACCGCCCTACTGTACGCCGATGACGCCGCCCTTGTCGCTACATCCCCAGCAGACATAAATCGGATTGTAAACTTTTTGCTGAAGCATGTGCGGCTCTGGGTCTGGAAGTAAGCTGTCCAAAGTCAAAGGTCCTATGTCTCTCAGATACACCCAACAACCCAAACTGCCAAGTGAACGGAGAACAGATTCAAATGGTAAACAACTTCAAATATCTTGGCTGCATGTTCTCGCAAGACGGGCTGCTCAACGACGAAATCAGTAACCGAATAAGAGTGGCTAATGCGGCCTTTAGCAAACTATCGAATATCTGGAACAACCACGACTTACAGCTTCATGTCAAATGAACATGCTAAAATCCTCTGTTCTGTCGGTACTGCTCTACGGCTGCGAATCCTGGGCTCCACGGGCTGCTGATATTAACAGACTAGAGGTCTTCCAAAACAACTGCATGCGGAGGATTCTGGGGATCTCACTCCGGGACCATTTTCCAACAATATCACTCAGAAATATCTGTGGGTTGCCTCTCATAAAAGACCATCTAGCCAAGTCACGACTTCGTTGGCTGGGACATGTCGCCAGGCTCTGTGACGGCAGGGTCCCAAAGCGTATGCTTTTCGGGTGGATTCCGGACTGTCCGGGAACCGCTAACAGACCCGGAAGGCCCAGAAAGGAATGGCCGGAGGTGATCCTCGGCGATTTGCGCCAGCTGTCACTACGAGACTGGTACCGAGCGGCACATGATCGACCAACCTGGAGAAGGAAGATCCAAGGATCGGCGGCTTTCATGGACGGAAATCGTCTGGGCCCATAAGTCAAAGTAAGTCAAGTTAACCATTTTTTTAAAGTATTAAAAAGTATTTACAGTATTGTCATAAATATTTTAGTTTACAAGCCTCCCGAATCAGTTAAAAATCAAGTATAACTCTCATGGACTAAATTATAATAGTAGTCGATTCGAAAACTGATTAGCAGATCTAGAGATGGGTGGTTCAAATCCTCTTAAGTCATTCTGATGCTGATACTGTCTTTTTTCAGTAAGAATTTTCTTTCTTTCTTGACAACACAGTTACCTCCATAGCTGCCTTATAGAAGACCGTCCCGGTGCGTCCGTCAGCGTCAAGTGACGTGATGTAGACGTATGACGCGTCAACAGTGAGCTCGGCAGTTTGGTTGGCGGGAAAGGTGGATGCCACCAAACGTTCCCAGTCTTTCATACTCGTGACCTCGGGGTCGTACAGACACTGCTTGGGGGCAAAGTAGTCCATGAATCTGGGATAGGTTGACACTAGAAATTAAATACAGTTTGTTGGGGTAGAAAATGAAATCAGTCTGAGCAACTCATGTCGATTCAATGATTACATTTTTTTATTTTGTGTACGTTTTTGAATGCTGTAAACAATTGCCTATGCGCATGGTACTCTCATGTAAAAATGTAGTGTGGTATAATTAATTATAGCGTGGGAATCAAAATGAAGCCTAATAATAAGGGTCAGGTAAGGCAAATCTGAAAGTTTGCAACTTCACCCAACAAATTCAAAAATCTTAAAAGACGTTTGGCAATAAGTACAGATTATATCCAAACGACTAACTGAGCAATATAGCTTCGTCACTAGTGACGCCGATGATGGCTGGTTTTGTGGATCGACCAAGGGGCATGGTCTTGGGGTTCTCGGGGACCAACACACCATCCACCACTGGTGCCCACGTCAGCCCAGAATGCAGCCAACCCTCCGGTCCGACTCGACATGCCTCACTCTGAAAAATAAATTTAAAACGAAAACAAAAAAAATAAAAAATGTATATATAGGCATATACTATAAAGGTGCATTTTGTGCAATCAATTGATATACCATATAGACCTGGCCGATCTAATACAAGTTATCAAGCCACATATAACTAACAACAATAGTTTTTAACAATGACTGTTTGTCTGCTACTTGCTAATCTAAAGCCGTCAAAACTCCACAGTTTAAACTTAGAATCTTGGTCTTAAAACAGGTGGTTAATCCTCCAGTTTTCAGAAATCCTCCAGTTTTTAAAGCTAATCATGCGTTCATATCACACAATGTATAGCTGTTTTATTCATGTTTATTAAAAAACCAGCATAAATTCTTATGAAAGAACAGTGAGGCGGCGGGAATCGAGCCAGGGCCGGCCTCGTCGACGTCAAGAATGCTAACCACTACACCACAGCTCTCAATTCTCATAGACCCTGATTATCATCTACAACCCATGCATTTACCATAGCGGCAACATGGACATTATGCATGACCTGGTTGAGTTGTGTCGCGGGAGTGTCTCGAAGACACTGGACCATCTCTGCGGAGGGCGAGGGAGGGCAGCCTAGACTCCGGGCCACTTCTTTGCTGGATCGTAGCGCCGTTGGGCTGGCCGCAAATTGCGCGAAAATAGAACCACTCTGCATGATGGCGCGATGGAAGTATTCTGCAACAAATGGCTTCACAATTGACGCATGTTTTACTACCCGTTCATATTTACTTGTCAATAAATAAAGATACAGTCGGTTTCAATTGAAACAAGCCCAATCTGCGGCAAAAGAATTCTGTAAGCATCTAGCAATTATTTTTAAGCACATTGGCCAGAGGCCATCGTAAACCTGTTGGGCCAGCTACAGCATTAACTTACTCACTTGATCTGTCTTCCATACAAAACGTCTTCTTTAGCAGCCATTTTAACAAAGTTTGAACGAACGAAATGCACAATAGATACGGGATCAAGACATAAAATAAGTTATAGTGCAAATAGTTAACAGCTAATCGACTTAGCGTTTAGCTATTACGACTTAGCGGCAGGGCTCGATCCAGCAAACTTTTGGTTAAGAAACCAATGCGTTAGTACTCTGCGGCATGGAGACCACAAAGAAGTTTAGTTGTTGAGTATTTTAGGTATTTCAGGTAATTTAACGCTGTGGACCTGGGTCAACTTTTGCAAAATGTTTCAACAGCGAATTAGTCCTAAATGTTACGATTTTGCAGATAAGGATTTATGTGCTGTGTAATATATAGCTGTTTTTTGATCTTTGATTATTATATTTATTTTTATCGATTTGCTTAGCATAATTCATATCCTACTAATAATATCCTACTAATTATACATGTACTTATAGTGAAGTCTCGGTACTCTAATTATCTGTGTGGTCGAGTGGTTAGTTTGATAGATTCTTAACCATGAGGCCGCAGGTTCTAAGTTGGTCACTTTTTGGCAGTCTTTTGCATTTCTAACTACTTCTCAACAACAGCCCCGATCTCAACAACACAGTGAAACTACAAGGCAAATGCCTGTAGTTTCACTAGTGCAGATGCACAGTTACAACAAAAGACGTGAAAAACGCACTCCGCACATAAACACTTTAACGCTAGAACTGTGTTAAAGATACCAGAATCAAAATTAAAGACCTGCTGGGCTGTGGCCCAACATGAACAAGCACGTTTTGCGAGTAAAGTTAAATTTGTTGGTGCTGAGGATATTCTTCGAATATGAAACGCGGCACTACTGTTTTCAAAAGCCAGCATGTTTAACTAAACATGTCTTCCAGGTAACTGTCAATTACACTAATTTCTGGCAATAATCTTTGAAATATGTCCGTCAGCAAATTGTATATGTCTATAGTGTAGTTTGGTCTGAGTGTAGTTTGGTACCTAATTGTTAATCCTGGTCAAAAATCCGGGTTCGGTGGTGACTAAAAAGTAGGTAATCACGCATCCACAATTTTTTCCGCCATATTTTAGAACCAAAACCAAAGTTATTTTTTTCCTAAAATAAACTACGACCAAAAAATTAACATAAAGTAAACATCAAAACTGCAAGAGGAGGCAAGAGGAGAGAAAAAGGGTCTGGGGTAAAGGGACACTTCTGCCAGGCACATGAAATGGGACGTGGCAGGTCTTTTCAGATGCACTGATATACAATGTATGATGCAGCAGGTTTCGTCATACTACACCGTGCTGTCCACAGAATTTGCCACTAGATGTACATCCTAATGGAATCGCCGTCTGTTGCTACCTGCGTATATACAATATACATTCAGAAGCTGACACACACGCCCACAAAAAGTGTGTAATTTGCTGACCTAGCAGCCAGATTACACTGGAATAGTTAAGTTTGCGTGCTCAACATAGAAGAGCTTTGCAGTATAGTATATACGCGGCGGCTGAGGCCGCCGCGTAAAAAGGTTTAAGAGATTAGTCACGAAGTCGGACGCGTCGGGTGATGAAACGGCGTCGGGCAAATCCTTTTCATTTGAAAAGGACTGTAGAGTGGTTGGGACAAGAATAAATTTCTGTGAACATGCCGTGAAGAATTGTGAAGAAAAAAAAAGAAAACAAAATATAGTTTCGGCTAGTTGTCTAACACTACACCACGTTGCTTCATGTAAGAGTTATTTCTTTGGCCCGGTAGTTCTTTGGAAGCTCAAGGACAACACGATACTGACAAGAACAAGAACAACTTCAGCATTTGTGAAGAATTCACAAATGCATTTCGACTTAACTTTATGCATACGATCTGGAACTGACCTCGGGTGTTTTAGACGGAAAGCTGGCATATTTGTATGTAGTTTTCCTGAAATATTCACATAGCCAGTATCTTTTTCGGGCCCAACTTTATCCCGGTTTGTCGCTGAGCAACCGAAATCCACAAAAATGTTCCTTACTCTGCGCCGGCGGGGCGTATGACAGAATGGAGACTGAACCAGCCCCTGCGCTTTCCCCGTCTAAGGTCACGTGATCTTTGTCGCCGCCGAAATACCCAATATTATCGTGGACCCACTTCAGGGCTGCGATTTGATCCCACAGACCGAAATTCCCACGCGCGTGTTTGTCCCCAGTGGATAGGAAACCTGAAATAAATTGCAGTTATGTATACAAGCTGAGAATATGTAATGAACAAGCCTGTTTGAGGCAGAAATGTTATCACCTGTACACTGATGATTTTAAATATGTATTCTCAAATTTGGTTCGATTTATGTAGAAATACCATGTGTGGTGTGGTTTGAATTTTAATTATTACTAAAGCAGTGGGCGTTTCGCAAAATCAGAATTGTGTAGAAGTTTATTAAGCATATTAGTACAAACAGTGCAACTTTGAACTTTAGGGCACTATTGAGGTATGTTGAAAACAGTTGGTGTATTTATGATATTGTAGGTATTTTATATATATATGTACCTGAATCAGAGTTGGACGCGGGGCGGATTTTCGCTGCCCCGCCCCGCCCCGCCCCGCGGGGATCTTGCCCAGCCCCGCCCCGCCCCGCCCCGCGGGGCGGGGCACCCCGCAGATTTTTGTTGCCAACTATGACAATAGTAGTTTCTTAGCAGAAAATTTTTTGCTAAATCGTTCAGTCAATATTTCGCTCATTCAAATCGATCTAGTATGATAAGAGGTGCAGATTATTATTCTCAAAACTAGGTAGCCTGGGGTAGTACTAGAAATTTCAAAAGGGGGTCGAACCTCGAAACTTTTTTCCTCAGCAGTCACCATATATGTATACATGTTGCAGCTTGCGGATGTCGAGGGGCGCGGCCCCCGAAGCAAAAATTTGTTGCACTTTTTGAAGATGTGGTTCACATCGCAAAATGTGATTTCGTTCAATTCACTAACAAAAACCCATTAGTTCGGTTGCTCGATAGCGGCAACTTCCAGAAGTCAAACTTTCCCCATGTCTATATTCTACCCATGTTTTTTTCATGATCTAAAAAATGTATCTAAAAAAGTGATAAAAGTATGAGTGTCCATTTATGCATAAACCAATTTCCACATTTGCATTACTTCAGGGGCGTAGCCAGGATTTTGAAAAGGGGGGGATGTCGCACCTTGTCCACTTCTGTTGCTCACTCAGTGATAGCATTTTTGAAATTAAAGTGAAGTTTTTAGCGATTTTAGTACTTACACACGTATTGTAAACGCTAGATACTAAACCCCAAAGTTGCAGTGGTCTGAGGGCGGTAGCCCCCAGAAAAAAATGGCGATTTTTCCAATTTTTAGACCGAATTTGGTCAACTGGAGACGTATCAGCAAATTTTTCCGACAGAAAAATTAAAACAAAAGATGGTAACGTCACATCAGACAGTGTGTTACACAAGCAACGGTAGCACAATGTACTCGTGTATACATGCATATTGCATAGGTTTGACGAAAGATATTAACAAAGAATAGAAATCCACAGAGTCGCAGGGTTAGACGGCAGCCCCAAGAAGAAATTGGGGGAATTTTTTGATTTCAAGGCCAAATTTGGTCAATTGGAGACGTATCAGAAATTTTGTTGGCCGGGCTATAAAAACCAAGGGGGGACCCTTGTCGACAATTTCTTCAGGTTCCAGTTGTCGCGGGTCGGAAAAAAATTTTTTCGACCCGCGCAGCCTGAAGTGGGTACCCGCGGGTCGACCCACGGCTCAAATTTTCCGACCCAACCCAACCCGCGGGTACCCACGACCCGCGTCCACCCCTGGTCAAGCATAAACGTATTCGCAATTTTGCCATCTAAACTGACATATAGGACCTTAAAAAACGGTCAAAATATAGTTTAAATTTTTTGCTGCTTGAGTAGCACGAAAACACGATAAATTCAGAAAATAAGTCGGTACAGTAAAAAATCGTAAATCCCCGCGGGGCAAGACCTCTGCCTCGCCCCGCCCCGCCCCGCCCCGCGGGGCACCCCGCCCCGTGTCCAACTCTGACCTGAATCCATAAAGGATGTCTTGAGTATGCTACAACTTTTATTCTAATCCGTTCAATGTATTTGTATTTAACAATTGGCCCCGTAAAAAACAACCATCTCAATAAGATTACCATAAACGCCGAGCCGATACTGAATGGTGACAACAACGATCCCTCGCTGAACCAGGTTGGATCGAATACCGTCGGGTGATATAGGAATGCTGGAGCCGAGAACGAAACCTCCCCCGTGAATGTAAACCAGCACCGGGTAAACTGTACCCGAAGGGGCGTCAGGCTGAAAAAACACTGTTACCGCTCATAGGTTTGAAAAAAAACTGTGTGAACGCCTATTCACATGTATTTTATGGCGTATTTTGCTCCGTGACGTACGCCATGGCGCATGAGCGGGCGCACACGCACACTTGCATATTGCATTGTGTGAAATAATGCAGCAAGCAGTGTGAAAATTGAATGCGCCCGCTCGTGCGCCCTCTCATGCGCCCGCTCATGCGCCCTCGCGTGAATAGGCGTTTACACTGGTTTGTATCAAAATTGTTCAAAATTCAAACGATAGACTAACTCGAGAATTGCTGATCTCATTCAGCCCTAAGACGTAACTACAATTGGATATTACTAGGATTAAACAGCACTCGTTATAGCAGGAGAATACGAATAGCTCGAGAATAAAGTTGGTGAAAACGTCAATTCGTATACTAGTCGCGTGACCATTTATTACATAATTCTCTGTTAATCACAGTTTCGTTTTTGTTTTTAAATTTTAGCATAGTGGGTTGAGGTCTGTATAATTGTCTTAGGTATCATCTTCAATATGTCGAATATCTGACTGTACCTTATACGGAGCGAAAACGTTGAGGTAGAGACAATCTTCGCTTTCGGGTCCATAACGAGCTTCTTTGTAGAGCAAATTGAAACACGCTGGCTTGAACTTTTTGGCCTCCAAAATATCATCCCACGGTTCAAGTTGTTGAGGCTTCTAAATACATCGATTTGTATAACTTCGTATAAATAATGCTGTGAATTAGACTACCGTATTTTTTCGAATAAAGTCCCTGCCTTGAATATATGCCCCCCCCCCCCCCTTTGATAAAAACTTTGAATGTTCACAAAAAACAACTGCCTTGGGCCTCTACTAGAGGAACTACGGTACGGTAGACATTGCATCCAATATTAAAAAAATAAGTTTTGAATTTTAAAATGAAAATAAAACTAAATAATAATTATGCAATCTGAATCAGGCCATAAAACGAGCTAAAAAGAAACCTAACAAACCAAAAAACAACCTTGAATCTAAAGTCTCCAATTGGTGGCTCAGCAAAAGGTATTCCCAAAAACTGAGCTGATTGCCATCCTTTGTCCGAAACGATTATATCTCCTTCGATTTCTCCGTATTTCGTTGTGACCCGTATTGTCTGATCGTTAGCGCTTATGGAGAAAATGTGAAGGCAATACAGATATATACATAATAACAACATTTTAAAGCTATTAAACAAAATTCTGTAAACAAATAATATTTTCTCAGTTTCAGCTTAAAAAAACACTGGAAGGGACAATGAAAAACACCATATCACTTAACTAACATATTTTTTACAAAATAAAAAGGACATTAAGTTCCAGAAACGAAAACATTGTCTCATTACAGTATACAGTAATATTATATAAACCATTCTAGTACATTACATACATTACACCTGACAGAGCGTTAACAGTGACAGTGCTGTATACCTGTTGCTATCACTACAACACTGTATAGCTGATAGCAATGTTTACATTCGCCACAATGCTAGACATGCATATGTTGCAGCAATTTATAGCATTATTGAACTTGTTTACAAACACGTGGCACATCTAGGTACCTATGTACTTTTGTTGCCTCACCGTCAAGGGGCAGAAGTTGAATCAAACTAATTTGACTACCTGTCAAGTGTCAACTCAAGTTCATGCTAAAGTCTGACCAGCAATTGCTGAACCCTGAGACAGGTGGTGTGTTTTATGTGACTACTCGCTGTACATTTGATGCTTTACGATTCGTTCTTTTCGTAAGGAAATCGTGTGTTTCTTTTTGTCGCAGGGTCCAGCACTTTTTGGTGACACTTTGGTCCCTGCCGTTTTGGACTTACATATAACTAGATACATACTTGATTTCAAGCTTACTCCATTGGCTAGGTATGGATTCAATCTCAAAGTCATATAGCTATTCGTTTAGCCAAAATTCATTCATTTCTTCATTCCTAAACTTCTGACTGAAAACACCAGTACACTGTATTTAATTCATCGAAGAATAAGTCTTAACAATGGACACAGCCTTAGTGAATGTAAGTCACCACCAATATACTGTAAAACATTTATTGTACTTTGTGAAAACAATTGTATTTCATTATAAATGAACTAACAATACAAAACAGAACAAAACAGTGTCTACAGTTCAATTCTATTTCTGGGTATATTTTCAGCTGGATCCATATTTCTTCGCCAAAACTCCATTCTCTCAGGAAATACTGATTCGGCTATTTCTAGCGCTGGTTTTAGCAGCATTGTCCTTGGCGCTTTGGATTTGAACTTGGGCCATTGAATACTGTCGCTGTCAGTGGGGTTGCTGCAACAAACACAATTCTTATAGAGCCTGATACAAACATAATTATATTAAACTTTTTTTGCATGCGATTAAAATATTAATATATGTAGTATACAATTTTGCAAATTAGCATTATTAGCGATAAATTGTATAATGAATAAATATATGTATTTCAACTATGTAAAACTTGTTTTGCTAATTGCTGTTCACATCGACTTTAAACGCGAACGTAAACAATAATACTATTTGCTTTCAACGAATTCCGCTAGCCTAAGATATTTTATAAATCTACTTAACAGATGAGATAACTTAATTCGAATATCCAGCGTTAAAATGTGTACCAAAAAACAGATAACCACACCAACCCATTTTTAATGAAGTTCCTCCAAATTTGTCCCATTTGTTTTGAGAATTCAACGTCGATCGGTTCCAGTTTAAAGTTAAAGAAGACATGTTGATATGACCCTGGTACAATAAAAGCTGCATCGAGAACGTGTAACGGGCCTAAAATAGCAAGTATGGTAAAAATAAGACTGTATACTTTTGATTTTTTGAAGTGTTAAGCCTGATTCATACTACCGTTATTTTAATAATGGAATTTATTTTTAATATTAATATTAATATCAGTACAATTCGTAAAATATTTTTAATTTAATATTAATATAAATAAAGTTTGCAATTTATTTTTAATTTAATATTAATATAAATGCGATTCCTAAAATATTTTTAATTTAATATTAATATAAATAAAATTCTCATTTTATTTTTAATTTAATATTAATATAAATACGAAAATTTTCGATTTTTAATATTAATATTAATTTTAATATTAATATTTCCAAAATTATTGGTTTTAGATAGTGCTAAAAACAAATACATTGCAAGCAAATGCAATAATGTGCGCCCTCATCATAAACAGTATACTTCAATAACGCTATAACGTTCTCGAAGCACTCTCTTCACCTTTACGATTCAACCTTCCTTCATCCTTCGTCCTTTTGTCGCTCAACACTATCACAGTTCCACCACATTTCTTGTTTCACTTTACAGGTGCGATGACTTTTGTGGTTCCTGCGTTTTTGTCGTTCTGTCATTATAATTTGTCCTTGTCCAAAACAGTCCCTAAGCTGCATGTCCTGCCACGGGGGCAAGATTTGGCACCCCACGTAATAAATACTCAATCTGGGCCATGAAACTTGGCTAGTTTACTCTAGTCAACTATCTAAAAATAACAGGGTTCTTCCTGGAAGTTAACTTTTTTGTGTTACGTGTCCCAGTACTGGACCAGCTGCGACATATGGACACGGACAGCTCCTTAAGGCATGAACGACGTCGACAAGGTTAGTCACTCATGCACGCGCTCTAACGAAATTTAAAAGCAAGGAGCATTGAACCATAAAGTTGCAGGGGTCTGGGGGAAGTAGCCCCCAGAAAAAAAGTTGGGGAAAATTTTGATTTTTAGGCCAAATTTGGTGATTGGAAACCGGACCATAAAAACCAATGGGGGTGTTACGGATAAAAGTGTCCCCCTAGAATTTGTCCAACCGGACACTTTTATCCAGATGAAAGTGTCCGGGGGGACAAATTTTTGGGGGGACACTTTTATCCGTGACAGGGGGAGGGGAACCCTTGTGTAATGTTTCAGTCGAAAAAAATTTGGCGGGGCGGGGGTGAATCCCCCCGTCCCCCCCCTGGCTACGCCCCTGGAGAACCCTACATTTACAGCACAAAAGAATCTTAAGGCCTATTGCTTTACTGGATTAAAGGGTTAATTTTAATCGGACTAAACAGTTTAAAAATTATGCTGAAAAATGCCATTCCAAAACCTCCAAATTAAACGGAATTTTAAACGAAATTAAACGAAATTTGATCACGCTGTTTTTAAGTCGGACTAAGCAGATTCAACTATGCACGCTAATGTTAAGCAGGTATGTTAAATCCGTTTAGTCCAGTGGTAGGTTTGGAATGGGGCAAGACTAAAATTAAACCGCTGACTTAACTCGTTTAGTCCATTTAACCCAACTTGTCATTCCTAAACCTCGGACTAAAATAAGTCCAGTCCGTTTAATCCGGTAAAGTAAAGGCCCTTAGTGAACAGTAAAACACCATCGTGGGATGCAGTATGGGTGTAAGTAGGGAATTTCAGGGGGGATGAGACAACAGTTAATTTTGAATAGAATATGAAGAGGTCCCAAATCAATCCGAAAGACTCCGTGCTAGGATTGTTTTGATTTTTGATGCAAATCAAATTAAAACTAGTTTTGATATATACAGTTTTGATTCGTGATGCATAAAATAAAATCTATTGAAAATAGGTCTTATCAAAACAACCATACTCCTGCATATCACAAAAAAAGCACTGCCGAAAAAAACTTTTGAAATGCATCTTTGCTCCTACAACCATTAGAAGATTTTACGAAGCTTGCAATTCTGAAATGCTGCTTGTCCATTGTCGAAAAGTTAAAAAAGGATGAAGTTAAAACTATTATCCTGAAATTTTTATGGGCCGTTTTAGTCCATGCTGTCAACTGTGACCACCTTCACGCAATCGGTGTTCTTGATGTTTTACTATAATTCAGAATATTAAATGTCAAAACTTTGTGCCATCGCTCAGGCATGTACCTCACCCTATATTATTAACACAGCAACCGTGCGCCTGCCATACTTGAAGGGCGAAGGCTAGTAATAAACTACAACATCTGACTGTAGAAGGCTGGGCTGACGGCTGACGTCTCAGTCGAAAATCTTAATGCGGCCAGAAAGAAAATAATACTTCTGCGATGAAAAAATTGCTGAGTGAAGCGCAGGTTTTGTTATGTGGCAGGGGAGTGGGTCCAAAATTTGGCCGCTAAACACAAAGATCTACACTTTCTGAAAAAATTTTAAAGTTCAGTTGACTAAAATAAACATGTCATTTGTCAGGTACTGTAGTCCCGAATTGGAAGTTCGTCATGTGATGTGTCAACTGGTACTTCTGGGGACGGCGGGTTAATCCGGCAAAGGAATAGGCCCCTTAACACCAAAATAATAGCGGTGTACGTGTGACTTTATACGCCTTCACGGACAAATTTCGGGTTGAAAAGCTAACAAACGAGCTACGCTGTATTTAAAATAATATTAAAATTGTATAAAAATGCATTTTTAATATTAATATAAATGCAGCGTGTCAGTTTCTGCACAGGCATATACTTGGCTTGTATATGCCCAGCCGTTATTAAAAAGAATATTAAAAATAAAGTGCTTTTTAATATTAATATGGGCAATTTAGTTTTAATCTAATATTAATATAAATACAATTGTTAAAATATTTTTAATTGAATATTAATATAAATAAAATTCTCAATTTATTTTTAATTTAATATTAATACAAATACAACTCCTGAAATATTTTTAATTTAATATTAATATAAATAAAATTCTCAAATTATTTTTAATTTAATATTAATAAAAATATTAATATTAAAAGTATTTTAAATACCGACTTTTAATATTAACATTAATTATTAAAATAACGGTAATTCATACTCATCCTTGACCGTATCCCTATCGGTTTGTTCATTAACAATTCCACAAAATCTAGTTGGCCAAAATTCCATTTTTTCATGAGTGTCACTTTCAGTTCAGCAGACTGCCTACATAAATTTAGCTAAACACTTTTGTCTATCGATCACGGCAGCAGACCAAATTTTGTCCATGTCCCTGAGTACTGAGAACAAGCAATAAACCGGGCTTAATATTAGGTACCTACAAATTATGATTATTTTAATATTGTCGAAATTTTTTATTTATATTTTTGCTTTTATTTTTGTGACTATCAAAAACTCACTTGGATACTAGGAGCTTAAAAACTCAACTATTGGCTTATACATCAATTTTTGAAAGCGTACCTCCAGTTTAAGTTAAGTTAAAGCAAACAAACTTCAATCTAATCCGTTTAATCCAATTCAAAAATTAGTCCTCAGCTTATCAGTCTTCATATAGCATACTTAGCAAAATTTAATACATAACTTAATACATAATCCTACTCTTCTTTATTATACATTTAATGGTCGCGATTCACACAAGGTGGTCAGCATTAGTCTCAGTTTAAAACGTTTTTTTAAATTGAAATCGAACATTGTAATGATTCTCTGTGTATATTTCATGGGATTACATGTTTGACTTTAGACTGGGTCTCAATTAAACGCCTTTTATGAATCGCAGAAAATGAGTTTCAAAGAACCGCGATTTGAATATTCACTTTGGTAGGCGGGTAGCTGCGGATTGAGATGTTTTGGTGTGTGATCGAATCGGTACATCCACACGTCCGCCCCAGCCTTGGATCGTCGCTTGGCTTCCTGCAAGGCCGGGTGCACAAACATGGCATCAGATAGAAACTGAAATATAAAAACATAAAAAAAATCGCCAGTAGGCCACAACGGGTTGCCGACCGGTAAGGGACCCTTTATTCTAGGCAAGGGACCCTCTATTCTAACCAGAGGACCCTCTATTGTAAGCAGTGGACCCTCTATTTTAGGTAGAGAACCCTCTATTTTAAGCAGAAAACCCTCTCAAGGCAGAGAACCTAGTGTTCTAGTCAGAAAATCATCCATTCTCGGTCAAAGACAATCTAGTCTAGGCGGAAGACCCTCTATTCTAGGCGGAAGACCCTCTATTCTAGGCAGAGGACCCTCTATTCTAAGCAGAGGACCCTCCATTCTAGGCAGAGGACCGTCCATTATAGGCAAAAGATCGTCTATTTTCGGTAAAAAACCTGGTATTTATGTTCAGAAACCCAAATTACCCACAAAAACCCCAAAATTTCAATTTCGAAAATTTGAACCCTTAGAAGGGGGTACCCTGAGTGGGTCCTAGGGGGTCCAGGAAGATCCTAGGCAAAAACGAACCTTGGATTCGTGTTCAGGGGCTCAAATTACCCTTAAAAACATAAAAATCTCAATTTCGAAAATTTGACCCCTGAGGGCCCCCTAGGGAGGAGGGGTACCCTGAGGGGGCCGTATGGGGGTCCAGGGAGGTTCTAGGCAAAAACAAACCTTGGATTCGTGTTCAGGGGCTCAAATTACCCCTAAAAACACTAAAATCTCAATTTCGAAAATTTGACCCCTGAGGACCCCCTAGGGGGGTACCCTAGGGGGGCATACGGAGGTCCAGGGGGGTCCTGAGTAAAAAATAACCCCAGATTCGTGTTCAGGGGCCCAAACTACCCCTAGAGACAAGTTTTTGTCTAAATCCCTGACAAAAAATTTTTCAAGTTCACAAGGGTCCCCCCTTGTGTTCCATCATTTTCGGGGGTCACGTGACCCGGCCCCCCGTGGGGTCAGGGGGTCACCAAGGTGGGGGGCACAACTACTCGTAGGGGGGGTCCCCCCACCAAAGTTTGGGACCAATCCCCCCAGTAACTCCAGAGTAAAACGAGTAACAAACTTTTGCTAACAGGAAAAAAAAACAACAAAAAAAACAGGAATATGAATACAATGGGTTGCACCCCTGCTTCGCTGGGGGTCGGCAACAGGGGGCTCCAGGGGGGTCCTCGGTAAAAAATAACCCCAGATTCGTCTTCAGGGGCTCAAACTACCCCTACAAACAAGTTTTTTGTCCAAATCCATGACCAACAAAAATTTTCTAAGTTCACAAGGGTCCCCCCTTGGTGTTTTAACGGTACCGAAAACAGTTTTCGGGGTCACGTGACCCGGCCCCCCGTGGGGTCAGGGGGTCACGAAGGTCAGGTGCACAACTACTCATAGGGGGGTCCCTCCACCAAAGTTTGGGACCAATCCCTCCAGTAACTCCCGAGAAAAACCGGTTACAAACTTTTGGACCACAGGAAAAAAAACAAAAAAAACAGGATTATGAATACAATGGGTTGCACCCCTGCTTCGCGGGGGGTCGGCAACCCAAAAACTAAAATAAACATAGGTACATATAAAACTTATGTATAAAAAGGGTAATAAAGAAAATTACCAATGTTTTCATGCATTATACTTAGAGTTCTGCCAGGGCCTGTAGCGGGCCGGCCTAGCGAGATTTTTTTGAAATGGGCCCGGCCCGGGATCCGGCCGCGTATTAACAAAATACACTATGCGAAAGTCTACCCGAATTTTGCACCACCCGTTACAAAATCTACCACGTAGATGCACTATCCTGCTGGCTGCCAAAATCTAACCGATTTTTGCACCACGTATGACAAAATCTACCGTATTTAGGTACTATGTACAGTACGTACTACGTACGAATAACCGAGTTTTGAATCGGATTCAAATTCAAATTTTTCGAAGGCTTGGATGCCAAAACAGTTAATAGTTTAACTAAATTTCGGTAAAGTTTTGATTTTTGAAGTGCGCCGTGCGCGTCCCGCCGAGCCTAGAAATCCGCAAGCCCAGGGCCGTCTCGAGCGTCAGCAACGTATGAACAATAACTGCATTGCATATATATTGATTTTTGCAAGTGCGCAGGCACTTATACTACACTCAGACGCACACACAATGCATTTTCTCACTTGATAAAGTCTGTGCCGGGCAAGCCCGCGGGCTCCGGGCCTGCTCCGGGCCGGCCCACGGGCCCCGGCCCTGCTCCGGGCCGGCCCGCGGGCCCCGGGCCGGGCCCGGGCCGTGCCGGCACTGCCCGGGCCCGGCCCGGAAGCGCGCTAGGCGGCCCGGCCCGTGCCCGGCACGGAAAACTTGCTAGTGGCAGAACTCTAATTATACTGAACAATTTTACGTTAACTGCTTAAACAACCAGAACAGGCTCCGTTTATTTCTCTCCAAAGAATGAAGCAGTCGAAATAAAAAGGTTTTTTCGATTTCCTAAAAGAGATGAAGGCACCGAAAATCGATCCCAGCCTTCAAGGGTTGATGTCGAGAATACTAACCACTACACCACCGCTCCCAAGGCTTTTACGCCATGTTTATCATTTACAAGATCACAACACACACATTCATCACAGCAGTGAAATAAGCAGTCCGATGCTCAGTCGCTTTGCTGTGATTGACGTAAGTAGCCATAGCATCAGAAACGTTCGCCTTCGGTAAAATATCCAGAACAGCGTTTCTGAACTGCTGTTCGGTGGTCGATTTTGGATCGAACAAGCATTCGCGGGGTCCGTACACGCCAATGGTTGGAAAATACTGTGATACTAGAATATGAAAAAAGTTAAGGTAATAGTGCCCCAAAAAGTCAATGAAACTATAAATAGGTTCCAATTTAAAGTTGAAGACAACATGTTGATGAAAACATGCTATATCATTAATGTTTTTGTTTTAGTTTTATAGTTAATATTACACAATAAATTATAACCATTGTATAAAGAATCTGTTAAAACGAAAGTTACACCCTCACCTCTGTATCAGATTATATACTACTACGTTTGTCAAAAAAGACCTTTTCAACAAATTTCTTGTTATTATTCTTTTTTATTTTTTTTATTTCCTGTTTCTTTCCACCGCCTAATGTTTGTGTCACACCAACTTAAACCAACCAAGCAGAGGGCCCTCGTCTTTTGTGAACCCAATTAGTGCTGGTTTCTGATCGATATCAATGTTATGACGGGGAAGAATCAATTGATTATCGATCGTGGGATTCCACTGCAAGAATATATTGGCCATATATTCGGGCTGGTTGTAGCAGATATTGCTCTGAAACATTCGGTTCATTCATTCAGGCGGTTCATGAACGTTTTCCAATTATTATTTCTTCAATTTTATGTTTTTAATTTTTTTGATTTATCTTTCTTAATTTATTTTCAGTGTAACTCACTTACACTTTATCAGACATTGCTTACATACATTGGCATGTTAGCCAAGTTAAACTCAATTTTATAATATCTTACTAAATTGTATTCGTCTAAGTTAAGTCCGTCTAATCCGAAAGTTCAGAAACAGTTGAGCAAGTTTGACAGTTAGAAATCCCAACATCGCGTAAAAGTGTCATACTCTTCCCATTATGCACTCTCGGTCTAACAGCCAACTAACCATGCGTTTAACTTGGTTCAGCCGCGCAGCCTTGCTCAAATCCTCTGCGGACATTTCCCGTAAGCATTGCACCAGTTCAGCACTGTTTGCTTTGGTGCACCCGCAAGTCTCCGCAAGCGTTCTTGTCTGTTGAGCGGATTTGCTTGCGCTCACGGCCCAGCGAGCAAATGAGGACCCGCTCTGCATTATCAGCTGCGATATATATTCTAAAATACATAAAAAACGCTGGGCTAATTTTCGAATTCAAATGTGTACGCTCATTTTTTGTACAAAACATATCAAAATAAGCAAACGTATTTTCCATTATACATAATGTTATTAACCGGTTATTGTGTTATACAACTAATAATATTGCTTGATTTCCACAAGGCAGAAAGAATAAAAAAATTGAAAACTATTATTTAGGTAATTCCTGGTTCTACTTATGTACCGAGAATTTGACATGGCATCTTTGTACTCGTTTGAATAAATACACCCCCAATGCTATTCTAAATGTCAAATCAACGCATAACGTAGCTGTACAAACTTTGCGCAGGGGGTGCGTAAGCAAGAATGGAAACTGAGGCCCCTCCCGCGCTTTCGCCGTCGATAGTAATTCTATCCTTGTCCCCTCCGAATTTTTCAATGTTCTCGTAAACCCATTTCAAGGCTTGGATTTGGTCCCATATTCCCAAGTTTCCTGGCAAATAGTCATCGTCCGTCGAAAGAAAACCTACAAAGTAAGCATTTATTTTCCTGAATACAATTACGCATACTTTATTACAATTATTTCCTCACTTGAGTTTGCATCCGGTATGTTCCGACGTCACTTTTCGGAGTCAACTTTAAACCACTATAAATAAGGTTAGGAAGGAAGAGAAACCATAAGTGCGCTTACATCAAGACCGAAGCTGCTAAACTGCCACGACTATGACGGTTCGAATATCCACGGTGGGCGTTTCCAACGGGGCAGTGCCAGAGTGTTTCCCCCGGATGGGATTGCTTCGAACTTGGTCAAAGACGACATCATTGTGGTGACGATTCAGTATCGACTGGGATTCTATGGTATGTCATAGTTGGTGGTTTAGATTGAAGTAGCTAGCAGCAGATTGTAATAGAGAGTCACAGAAGCACACATCAATATATTGGACATTTACACTTAGCTACATGCATTGTATGAGTAACCTATTTTATTAGTCGAGTGATTGCCCCACTACATGTGAGGTTGGTAGTTCAAATCCCCACACGAGTTATCGAAATCTCAAAATCGAACGAAATATTATGCCGGGTACTTTGCTCTTTTCAGCGTCGCATCTCAGAAAAGCAGCCTCGGTGTAGGGACTTTGGCTTTTTGGCTTCAGGGAATAAGGAGGGACCGTCTGCCTTGGCAGTGGATGCAACCACTATTCACTCAGCCGTTGGCCCAGGGCTGAATAATCG